>WOGP01000514.1:0-23870 GCA_015342065.1 Leptinotarsa undecemlineata | reverse complement strand
GCTTGAATCATTGTAACGTTCATCTGTACGCTGATGACACACAAATATATTACAGCTTTCCACCGCAAATGTTCGATGATGCTATGCAACTGATGAACAATGAACTTTCCACTTTTATAAAATCCGCTACTGACCATTGTCTTCTCATTAACCCGAATAAGTCGAATATTTTAACGTTTGGCCCGCAATAAAAGAGAAAAATAATCGAGGAAATGGTTAGAATAAACGTTATGGGTTCTCCAATTCATAACGTTGGAATATTGAAAAACTTGGAGGTTCTTATGAACAACAGCTTAAGATTCGAAAACCACGTCATGAAGCTTATTCAATGAGCATACGCCTCTATTAAACTGATATATGGGAGCAGAGATTATCTCACGAGGAAGGTAAAAATAACTGTGTGCGAGACTCTTTTACCCTCTCACTTCAATTATGTAGATGTTCTATATGGTCCAAATTTGAATGATATATGTATACATGAAATTAAGACTGTTCAGAATTCATGTTTACGTCTGATCTTTGGAGTGAGAAGAAGGCAAGCGATTTCGTACACCTTAAAACTAGTTGGGTGGCTGAACATGGAGAGTAGAAAGTTACTGCATGCTAATGTTTTGTTTCATAAAATAATAACAACGAAAAAACCGCCTTATTCATAAAATAAAATAACATACAGAACTGATGCACACAACGTAAATATTAGGCATAAGCATGCCTTAACCCCTCCTCAGTTTAAAACGGAGTTTTTCAAGAGATCGTTCACATATCAAATTTGCAAATTATATAATTCTTTACCGTATCAAATTAGGTTCAATATAATTTCAAACACCAAAGACAGCATAAAAAATCATCTTGTCCTGCAATAGATTTTATGATTAGGATGGTAGTATAGATCACCCAAGTTCAATCAGTAGTTGCCCTTATTCTTTAATCAACTTCAACTTCACGTATATACAAATATATCTATTTTTTTTTTTCGTTTGAACTTTTACGTTGAAAAGAGAAATTCGAAGAGGTATTTCAAGGTCAGGTGGAAGAACAGGTCATTTTTATTGGGATGAAAATAAACTGAACTTCGCCTTTCATTTTCCTGTAATGAAAAAATTTCATTGTATAAAAACTGTTAATAATATTGGAAATAATAAAGACGAATTATTATTATTATTATTATATCGGCGCGTTGAACATCGGACTGTTTTTGAGAATCTAACTCGAAATTACACGAATGCAAATGAAGGCCCTGCAAGACAATTCGAAATCAGGATTAGTTTAGAAGCGAAAGTAGCGAAAGAGAAGTCTGTGCGATGAACAGAAAATGTGATTTGAGTGAATGTGGTTTTGAGAAACGTCAGATATTAAAAAGCATACCACCTATTTCTTTTTATTATCAGGAACTCATGAATAGTCATGATATTGAAGACAACAAATATTCGTAACCGTATATTCAATTCCACCCCACACAATCAATTCTTTTTTATAGTAAGACTATGAAGTTTCGATCTTAGTCAGATCTAGAAAGCCGGAAATTTTTCGATTCAATGTAACAACCCATTGCCAATGAATTATCACATAATGGATGAGCCGAAAATAAATAGACAACAGTGTTGCTTCATTAAATATTTGATCAGAGATTTTTATAAAAATATAACGATTAATATTACAGATTGTTACAAGAAAATTGTTTCATTAGCCTTCGTCCTGAAAGTAAGTAGATTGTGTTGTTTTAATTTTGTTGCACCTCAATCCAAAAATTTGTTATAACAATATGTGCACTAAGTATTTTTGTAATTATTTTTTAAAAATAAAAATCAAAAGTTCAAATTGAAAAGGGTGTATTTTCAGGAGAAATAAATTTTTGGAAAGAAAGGTTTCGACTTTATGCTTTTCCTCCTAAAAATGTGGGAATCTTCCAAAGAAAGGAGCACAAACTGAATAAAGAAAATTGTTTTTTGTATAATTTAGTGTTCATCTAAATATTGTGGTCTCGAAAGTATTTTTTATGTGTAATTCAATGCTTATATGTGGAAATAGTTGTTTGGAGAGGGGCTCTTTCTTCCATTTTGTTGACTTCTTTGCATAATATATACATATCTGCAAAGAGTTAATTCTTGGAATTGTTTGCTTTCTTTTTTTCTATGGAGGTCTCCCACATTTTTTTGTATAAAGAGGAAGAAGTAGAAAGGCATAGCTTTTCTTTCCCAAAAATCAATAGTATACTGCATTTCATCGTCAAATTTTCGTATTCAACTTTATTGCTTTTACTATCAGTCAGTGGATACACTGACCCAACTGCTCGTACTGAAGTTATTTGATGAAAATCGTGAACCGGTTCAACTGAAGGGGTTGCCATATAGTGGAATGCGTTTTGAGTAGAGTTCATAGTAATAAAAAATGTTTAATTAGTGATATGTCACATGCCAAATTCTGAATTCAATATCAACTTTTCATTAGTTCGGAATTCCATTGTCTAATGATATACATTGATTTGATATCTCTGAAAGAATCTGGTTTATATAATTGTTATTTTTCAGCTAACTTTTTTATTTTCATAGATTATTTCAGGAATTTCAAATCAATTTATATCATATTAGACAATGGAAGTCCAAACTAATGGAATGCACCATGAAACATTGTCAACCACCTTCAAACGAAATACCCTATATATGACATTAATGGTAATTGAATTTCATATGAATAAAATATGAAACTATTTAACAACAACTGCCTCATATTCCCCAATAGTTTTTTGGAAAAGAAAGTATAATATATTTCATGAAATTAGTGAATTATCACGAAAGTCGTGAATACTCATTCATACCCGTGTTAGGAATCACACATTGAAAGGCAACACCTCGGTAGTTCTCAATAACATCACATTAGCCATGAAAACATCACCAACCGCGGCAATGGAATCAATTACGGGTCTGACCCCTCTGACTACAATTGTGAAATTGGCGCGGTGGTAGTGCGCCCGACTCACGATCAGAAGATCGTGGGTTCGATTCCTACCTCGACAAGATATTTTTCTCGAGAGAATTTATCTGGTTGAAGCTGGGATGATTCTGTAACCGCGTTAGGAATCACACGTTAAAAGGTAAGACCTCGTTAGTCCTTAGCTCGCACAAGTTTCTCAACTTCTTAGAGTTGTCGTTCGTATGGGGGCGGCAGCTGATTAACGGAAACACATATTTTAAACATATTTTTACAAAATACAAATAAAACAGAACACAGAGCCAGATACTGCAAATGCAATACGCATATATACAGACGGCCTAAAAACCAAAGAAGGCTCAGGATGTGGAGTGTACTCCAGATCACTAAGCTTAAGGATTGAGTGGGGAGTGGGAAAAATACCAGCGTGGTCCAAACAGAACTGTCTGGCATCGCCACAAAAGAAATAACCAGGAAAAAAAATTATGAAAAAAATATAACAATCTGCACTGACAGCAGACAAGCCCTATCAGTCTTGAACAGACAACGTGTTACCTCAGGGCTACCAAGGGCAACCAAGATTTTGCCAAAGCCTCGGTAGATAATAACTTTATCCTGAGGTGTATTGAAGCGCATGATAGGAGTAACGGTAATCGCATTGTCCAGTGGCACCAACGGCCTGATGACTTCGGTAATTGCGGAACTAGCCAAGTGTTACGCCCATGCTCAATCCCCAATGGGATGGGATGGAATTAAACCATGAAATCCTACCAGGATCATCCTGGGCGACCATAGAAAAAATCTACGCTTCACAGTAGGATTTATGACTGGTCACTGTCAACTGAGGAAATACATCTATGATATGGTGCTAGTGGACACACCTCTATGCAAGATGTGTGAACAGAATGATGAAACTGTCAGGCACGTCCTATGCGAGTGCCCGTCAATAGGAGAGTGTGTGTTCGACAAGTCTTGACCTATACCTGCCGATATAAAGGAGATGTCTCTCAGTTATCACCTGTCCACCTTCCTGGAAAGGACAGGATGGACGATGACCTAGGAGGACAACTCCTCGGGAGGACGTCCAATGGGTCTCATGTAGCCTAAATGATGTAGGAGTACACACACCCTCCCTAATCTACAGATACAGTCCTCAACTCGCAGAGGTTTCGAATTTTGAGAGTTGTCTTGCATAAGGGAGCGACAGCTGATAAAAGAAAAAATAGTTAGTGAAAGAGTAGTTGATATTATCAACATATATAGTAATGAGAAACGCAAAGGTGTCCTTATTCCTGGTACCTTGTAAGTAGTACATTTCTTAGGTATACATTGTTTTTGGAATGTAGATTTCAGTAGAAGTGAATACTTTGAGGTCAGAATTGTTTTTCATTCAAAGTTTCAAGGTGGTTATTCAAAAGGTATTGAATTTGATCACTTGGAGCGTTTTCTTTGGTATATTATGAATTCTACATTTCGGATATTTAAAACGCAGTCACAAATTTAACCCTTTTATTTTGCACTTCAGAATTATCCAGACTGACTTCATGTACCTAATTGTATTCATCAGAAATATTTAATTATTCTCATATACGGGGTGTATAATGAACATGAGGCGAAAATTAAAGGGGCTATTCCTTGAACTATTCTAAGTATATCTTTTGTTCTGATGAGAGGAGCTTTGTTTCAAAGATGCGAAGCGAAAAAGACTTTCGACAATGACAGTTTATTACTATAAATTACATGTAACGTTTCTTGATCCACAAGGCCTATTGAAAGTGACTAAAGTAACCCCCCGCTCGGTTGCAAGAATCCAATCTCATCAACGTGTGAACTCTTTCAAAACCATCAGGATACACTATTCAAATTAAATGTCTGCAGCCGAAATGTTGTTGATAGGTACCAACGATTTGTTATATTTTTTATAGCTTGGTAGATCCAGAGTAGTATACTTTTATTTCGGCTACGTTAATGTTTCTAAAATTACCAAACGTTTTATTGACGAAATTCTTCTTCCTCGTATCTTTGAAACACAACACCCTTTAAAAATTATCAACGGACAAAATATCCTTAGGAAATAGTCCACGGAATAGTCCTTTAATATTTGATAAACACCATGTATGTCGATATTTGATCAACATCTTACTTATTTCAGAACCACCTGAGTGGCAATCAAGATGGAGGGGGTGAAATATTCGAGTGTCCAGGGGAAAAAATCACATCCCATGTATCAGGGATCTTTTTTGTCCAGACTCTTTTTCTGGCAAGTATCATCAAGCATATATTCATTGAGCTACACTGATATGAAAATAAAATATTTATGTGATTAGGAAAAAGATCTTCTTGGCTTCCTTCTTATCTATCTTGAACTTCCAAAGAAAGAAGAAAAATAAAGAGAGAAAGAAAAAGCCATTCGACACGACAACTTCTAAACTTATGAAAATGAATAACTCTTGAATTACATCATATTATTCAGTTTTTATTCCAATCATTCTCATTAAAAAGGAACGTTATACAATATAATACATGAGAAAAATATAAAATATCAGGTTGTTTCAAAAGTGTTGTTTGTTTAAATGGTATGTATTTTTGTAGGTCCACATTAGTCCTGTTAATTTAGCGACAATCCTCTAAATAAGAGGTAATGAGCTGAATATTTCTATAAACCTTTGTTATAGCGTTCTGAAAGTTGTCTCAAAAGTCTCATATAATCTCGTGTCTGTACCGGAAATTATACCAGGTAAAAGGTAAAAATAACAGATTTTTGCGGTTATCTTAGTTTCTATTGCTCCAATGATGTTAACATCTATCATAAAAATTGTAAACCATTAAATTTAGGATGAATTTTATCTGAACTTTTTTCATGCGGTCAATCGTTTTTGAGATATAAGGCAGTAAACGCGCAGTACTCAGCCGTGCGCACTGTAATCCAAAGTCAACCGTGATTATCCGTGAATATTGATGAATTTTCAAACTACCAGCAATCTGTTTTCAATATTTAATTCCATTTAAAGGTAATTGCATTATTTTCATATTTCAAGTTATTACCCTTATTATTATTTGTTTGATTGTATTGTACTATTTTTTGACATGTTCTATCCATTTGTTTGAAAGTGGTTGACTATGTTTCGTGGTGCATTACATCAGTTCGGACTTCCATTGTCTAATATTATATAAATTGATTTGAAATCCCTGAAAAAAAATAAACGAATTAAACGAAAATAACAATTTTACTTAACACGAAAAAACTGAAATTACAAGGAAATATACAGAATAAATTTGTATTGTATTCTATTTTATTACCCTCAATTTTGAATAATCTGTATTATTTATCAGTAAATATATTATATTTAAGTACGTTTCACGATTCACATATATTAATATAATACTACTTACCTACTCTGTGTAATTAAAAACTCTTTATGAAATAATTAATGTATTGTATTGTACTGAAAATACATTTGAAGTATAGAAATGATTAGATATTTTATCTTTAAAAGGTATAAGTTTTTTGATGTTACATAATATATTATACTCATTACATTATTACATTCATATTAATTTATTCAAAGGAAATTTTGAGAAAGTAAAGTGAGTTATTATATTTTAATTTTATCTATATTCAACAGCTTAACATTTCTGACAATTGAAATGGAATTATTGTGAGGATATTTTAATTTTCAATAATTTGAAAATGAAAAGTATCATTTTCCTTCTTCTTTATCTTCTGTACGTTCATAAATTTCTGCTTCTGTTTTGAATCGTTGTTTCCAGACCTTCCAGAATTTCAGGGTCAAATGCACTCCCTTCTTCACTATCACTTTTCAATGATACATTGTGGGAAGCTTGCCCATTACACTGAACACAAGCTAAAGTGCATTGCAACCTCGATTTTCTATATTCGTACCGTGAACCACATCCATTTTTACTATTACAAAATAAAGTATTGACTTCAATAGTGTTTTCAAATATAATATATTACCTGATAAAAAGTACAAATTAATCAAAATTTAGGGTAATATTCACAGATATTCACGGTTGACCTAGGATTACAATACGGCTGAGCGATGCGCGTTTACTGCCCTCTATCTCAAAAACGATTGAGCGCATGAAAAAAAGGTTCGAATGAAATGTATCCTGAATGTTATGCTCCACAATTTTTATAGTGAATGTTAACATCATTGAAACAAAAGAAACTAGGATAACCGCGAAAAACCGTTATTTTTTACCTTTGACCTCGTATAACTTCCGATACAGACACGAGATCATATGAGACAGCCTTTAGAACGCCATAGTGAAGGTATATACAAATATTTAGCTCATTACCTCTCATTCAGAGGTTAACCCCTTTTTTATGCTAAAGTGACTGATCTATATGTAAATAAATGATTATTCTACTGTGTCGTAGTACATACTGATTGATAAAAAATATTGTACTCTGGACATTGATGCTGTTGATTTTTTCCAAAGTGTATTTCATTATTTTTTCTACTGATTTAAATTGAAACAAAGCGCTGCAGAAGCAGCCTAAAAAATTTACCAGTCATTTGTCAACGGTAATAATGAAGAACGTACGGTTTTACTTTTACTTTTGTTTGTGAAATCCAAGACGAGCTAGTATTTGAGGACCCTCGTGGAGACTCAAACATCACAAACGGTGCATGGGATCACGGGATGTCTACGGTCGCAGGTGGTTATTGGTGGTTTGAAACATGCTGGAAAGGTCGAAAAGTTCGGATAGTAGGTGCCCCAATGAATAGTGGAGACGTTCAGGACTATGGCTGGACACCAATTACCTACCCAGGCACTTCCCAAAGGCGTATACCCACTATATTTTTCTGCAACCGGGCTAAAGGTCCTATATTGCATAACGACGATGTCTCTGTCGGCATGTTCCATAAATCACCGTCAGAAATGTAATGAGTTGGTGTCGAAGTTGTGCCTCACCCATGACCTTTCGTCAACCGATGCACTTTAATTACTTTCTCACTGGTAGAATCTTCATCAATCAGTACCATGCAAAAACGGCTTTCGCCGACGCCATCGAATTCCCAGCGCCCAATTCCCATGCTAACGGAATCAATCAACTCGTGTTACTTTGGCAAAAGTGCCAAAGTAACACGAGTTGAAATAACGCTCATTTGGATTGAATTGAATAATTATCTACTGATATACTATATACAGTTGAAGTAGGCTCATAAATGAAATGGACAAAAATTTTTGAAATAGCCTCATTCACATGGATGATTTTTTTCTTGTGTGTTTTGAAATTTATCCATGGGATCTGCAGACATCATTGAATAGTAGTGATTTGGTGAAAGCAACTGGTACATTTTTTCCTGAGAAAACAGGAAATATCGAAATGGTTACAAAAGTGGTTTTTGGCAACAAGAAATTCTACAAAAATTATTTGAACAGTTTTTCATAGCTGAAAATGACCGGAACTGTTCTACCTGGTTTCAGTCATACTCTTTTACTACCACAGAAGACTTCCAGCAAAGCTTTCTAATTATTTATTTTTCATAACGATCGTATTTTTTATAATGTTTTTTTGCAGGTGGCTACCGTCATTTCTGTGGAAGGGCTTGAAAAAAGAAATAGAAGAAGACGACATATATGAAACTGAGAAATCGCAAGAATCAGCTATGCTTGGTGGTAAATTAGAAATGGCATGGAAGGAGGAAGTGAACAAAGAAAATCCATCCTTGGCAAGAGCGCTGTTCAGAGTTTTTGGAGGTGAATTGGCTATATTCGCCTTATACCACATACTCGCTGAGTGTGTCAAGTTAGTAAAATCATTCCTTTCTATCAGAATAGGAATATTTTTGAAACTTATCATTCAAGTATTACACGCTTGAGTAAAAATTGATCTAATAATGATTTCCTTTCGAAAAATGTAAAGTTGAGATGTTTTGCTATAGTCATCTTTGAAATACAGAGCTTTTATGTTTTTTCATGTAGACTTTGAAACGTATACTTTGATCAAGTAGGCTTTGGACGATGCGGTGATAAAGCAAAACGCAAATCTTTACTGGTAGCTGTCAAATTTTGATTGAAGCAGTGAAGACACTTTTTGATAAGTGATTTATGTTAAATTTTTAAAAACATTCGCAATAAAGTATGAGAATCATGAAAAATGGGATATGATAGTCTGTTTCATACAAACCGGGAAAAATGTAGAAGCAGCAAACAATTTGTATCAAGAGAGGTATCCAGAAAGAAGACAACCTTCTAGAGACATTTTTGCAAGATTACGACACAATCTAATCGATGGTGATCAATTTGTAAAAAGGACAAAATTAAATGGATCGAAAAGGAATGTTGTCATCGACGTCTTCGACGAAGAAATATGTCAAAAAGATCTTGATATACCCTGATAGTTGACAGAGAAGACAATGGAATGACGTAACTTCTTGAGCAACCCTGTTGGTTTTGATTGTCAATGATCAGAATGGTTTGAAGAAGGTAACCCCTTTGGGATGTATAGAGGGTGTTTTTGTTAAAAACATTATCCAATGGAGACTAGCCAAGCCACGCCTCGCCCACATGGTATTTTTTGTGACGCATTAGGTAGTTTACTGGGAATTGAATTGCCCTTAGGGATTGTAATTTGTTTACATAATAGCTAATTTGGGTTCATTCTACTGATAACTATGAAATGAGCTGTTTCTGAAATTTTTATTTTGAATGAACAAAGTAAGAAAGTGAAATACGTAATTCATATATACTTATTATTGATTCAAAAATCATGCATGCATGCTTTCAAGCTTTCATGCTGATTTCTTTTGGGGAGTTACAAATATTGCATAATAAAATGATTGTTATTGATTTACTAGTTATTAAATTGTAAATTTTGGTCAACGTCATCTCCATGTCCTCACATTGACAATATCCTCCAAAAGAACTGACAAGGGGCACAACAACCTACGTCATTCCATTGTTCTCAGGGGTACATTTACGCCTTTTTGACAACTCTTCACGTACCCACGTCACCATCACACTAGAGAACTCGAATGAGTGTATCCAGCTTAGCGTTAATATACCTACTAACGATTTTCAATCATCAATTTTCAAGTTGATGCAAATTTAATTTTTTCTGATCTCATTTTGAGAGATTTTCAAGAATTTTACAATGAAAGGTGATTTAAAATATATTTGAATGGATTTATTTCATTGCAGAATAACTCAACCCATAGTCATCTACTACATGCTTTCCTTATTACAAGATAAAAATCCAGACGAAGATAATGGAAAGATATTCACTTATGCAGCCTTTGTAGCCTTAGTAGCATTCCTCAGAGCGGCAAGCAACCACAACTATACAATGAGTATCGTATTTTTAGGAATGAAAGTTCGTATAGCAGTTTGCTCTCTCATATACAGAAAATCACTGAAGTTGAGCAAATCTGCCCTTGCCGAAACGACCATAGGGCAGATGGTCAACTTGTTGACTAATGACGTAGGGAGATTCGATACTGTAGCTCAATTCATTCATTATTTATGGTTTACTCCTTTTTTAATACTTGTAGTGGGGTATTTTCTGTTTATTTACGTCGGACCAAGTGGAATTGTTGGAATCGCATACCTGGTGGTGTTTATTCCGATACAAAGTGAGTCAGAGCTTCTTCTATTCCTGATTTATTTTCTGAATAATATCCCCTGGAATGAACACTCTCTCTTCAATTACAAATATTTTCTCACATTCGTTGAATTTCACGAACTTCTGAAGAGAATTTTTTCATCATCGTCAAAAATAATGAGAATGATGTTAATTTTATATAAGTAAATAAATATACCAAGCAGGTAATTGTCATTTCTTCATCCGATCGTATTTCTACATTGATGTGAAAATATAGCAGAATTTTCTCGTGTACTTTGAATAAGTTTGTGAACTTGTAATATAATGTTTCTATTTTATTGAATAATATCATTTTTATAAAGAATAGTTGTCTTATATTCATGATTTGTGCTTCTTTATATAAGAGATCGCTAGAAAAATCACGTTTCTTGCCAAATATTAGTTTTATGACCCATTTTGAGCTATACTCACACTATCTACAAAACAATCACACCACATCCCCTCCATACAAATCTGTATGAAATTTATCACGAAATGTGTGATCTGGCAAGGCGAACGGCAAGTTGAAGTTAACATGACAGTATTATCAGCGAAACTGATTATCTGCCCAGAGTTATTTGGTGAAAACAAACTATTCATGTAAATAGTAGAGGGAAAAGGCCCCAGATGAAGTCTGTGAAAACATGGGTTCAATTAGTAACTCTTCCTCTCGTTGGTTTGTATATTGCTGAGGATAGTCCTTCCCAATCACGTGGCAAAAACAAAAGCAGTACCTCTATCAAAGACACATCGTCAGAAGATAATAAAAAATCCTATGCAAAAAATAGAAGTGAATGTGAGGCTACAGATAATAGAAATTTACGAAATACTGAAAAAATTGAAGATAAATTCCGAGATCTTTCTTCAGTTTGTGTTGCAATCCTTCGAATCAAGAAAAAATGTTTTCATACTTTTCAATATTCTCTTTACGCTCATAGTGACCAACAGAGATCAAAATCTGCCTGAAGACTATATCGAGGAGAGATACATATGAATGTCTCTATCCTCGATTCAGTCCTCAGAGGCGTTTTGATCTATGTTAGAGTTTCGGTACATGGGTAACCAGTTATTGTCCGCTTAGAAGACACCTGAATAAAATGGGGCTGTACAACGGAGACCTCAGCTGCAGATTATGCAACGAAGGGATAGAAACAGCACTACACATACTATGCGAATGTGAGGCACTGAATCTCAGGAGGCAGGCAATATATGTACGTACAAAATCACGTCCAGAAGTATATGATGAACATCCAACCCGGAACCTGTACAAACTAGTACAGGAAACGGTACTGATGGAATGGGTGTCATAAGAAGATGGGAGAATAAACGCAATAGGCCCAAAAGGCTGCAGTATTTTCTGGAGACTTGGACTAAATGGATAAGTCAGACAGCTCCCAAGGAAAAAAAAACGGTACATGGGATGTTTCTTCCAGGCTTGAGTATTTGTTAACGAGATGGCGCTGTTACTAGTCAACAATCCCTCTCTTAGACGAAGATTTCATACATACCGCCGAGGCGCTTTGAGATCAATCGAGTCCCAGGCACTTTGCTGTTATTTGCGAATCAGATCAAGATGAAAATTTGCAAGAAATGGTAAGAAAGTCATTTTCTACCGAAACCTTTGGAGTACTGCTCACGCCAGATAGACTGAGTCGAGAAAATGTAAGAGCATTCAAGATCATGCAGCAAACCATCAAACGATGCGGAGATAGGTACGAAATTGGCCTGTTGTAGCGAACTGACAATGTCGTTATACCTGAAACTAAAATACAAGCATTACAGAGTTTGAAATGTATCGAAAGAAAATGTCGAAATATTTCAAAATTTGGCGAAGAATACTGCCAGAATATACAGCAGATCATATGAAGAAAAAAGATATATCGAAAACTCACCAGAGAAGAAGTAAAAGTCGAAACTCAACGAACATGTTATATTCCACATTTCGCTGTCGAAAACAATAATGATAACCAAATTCGTCTTGTATTTGATGCAGCCTCGAAGTCACATGGCGTAAGCTTGAATGACCATCTTCACGCCGGTCCCAATTTATTACAGTCTTTAGTAGCGATACTTTTTAAATTCAGACAACGACGATTCGGATTTTGTGAAGACATAAAAGAGATGTTCCATCAAATAAAAGTACGTGAAGAAGACAAAAATTCACAAAAATTTTTGTGGCGAGATTTGAAATATAAGAGGGATTATTATGACCTTTGGAGCCACCTGTTCACCAGTATGTGCCCAATTTGTTAAGAATTACCACGTTGAAAACTTTTCGACAGATCCACGTATACAGGAAGCTATAACGAGGAAGTTTCATGTGGATGATTACTTAGATTTCACGAAGTCTAAAGAAGAAAACTTTAAAATCTATCCAAGTTAATGACGTTGTTATACTAACTGATGGAAATTTGGGCGCATAACTGCAACTTATCCAGGTTCTGATTCCAGAGTACCTACGTGTTGTAGATGTGAAAACTTCGAATGCCGAATACAGGCAACCAGTGACAAAACCAGTGACAAAAATTTGTTTATTGGATGTAGAGGAAAAATAGTTCCTCTAGCAGTGGGGAAGATGTTGAAATTTGTTATTGAAATGTTCTTATTATTCAATTTGTTGCTTGTAATTATTATTTTTTTTCTCACCATATAAATGTTGAAAATAACTAGAGTCTTAACAGTGACCTACTCGGATAATTTCAGCATGGTCCTACTGCTGGGTGAACGAGAAACTTCTGAGAAACTAACCTATGTGAGGTATCTTGCATAAATGTATGTTGGATATAATTCAATATCCAGTGTGGTGTCAGCCGGAGAAGTAGTTGTTTTCCGGCAGATGTTCACCATAACATCCTGTGTAGGTAGTTGGGAAAGATGAACATTCATTTTCTTATCATTTTTTGTTGAGACATTTTTTTCAATTCCAGTGTATTTGGCAAAATTGGTATCTAAATACAGATTGCGTACAGCTACGCGAACGGATGAAAGAGTTCGACTCATGAACGAAATTGTTTCTGGGATACAAGTAATCAAGATGTACACCTGGGAGAAGCAATTCAGCAAACTGACTGAAATCATAAGAGGGTGAGTCAAATCCCGAAGTTGATATAAACTCCAACTGAGCTCTTTCACATACTTTTGATTTTCACCTTGGTTCAATTATTCCGTACAAAATTTTCTATTCAAGTTTTGTGGTTGAAGTCACATCTCACGATTCCGATTCCGAAAATATGATCGGTTCAAAGTTACAACAAGGCTCCTCTGGCGATCCGAAACGTTCAATTGTCCATGACTCTATGGCATGAATCAGGCTGAAATTGACCGATGGTATGAGTTCTGTTGACTATAAAGTCCGCTGTGGCTTGTGGTTTTTTCGCATACACATGCGATTTGAGAAAAACTCACATGAAAAACTTCTAACAGGTCGAATCGTACGATTTCGGTGGTCATTTCACATCACCTCAACGTGAAATGGTCATGCCCTCAAATCGCTTGTGCAGAATATCTAATCTGGCATGAGCTGTTTGGAACGTAGCGCTAGTCTGTTGAAAACACACTGGTGTCCAGACCGTCCAATTCAGGCCAAAATAAGTTGGTAATCAGCGACTCATAGTGATCGCGATTGACAGTGATAACCTGGGCAACCAACGTCGTTTTCAAAGAATTATGGACCGATGACACCACCAGTCTAAAATCCACACCAGACAGTGACTTTTTCGGGATGCATTGGACGCTCTTGGATCTTATGTGGATTGGTATCGTCCCAAATTCGACAATTCCGTTTGTTCACGCGCCTATTCATTCAGAAATGGGCCTCATCGCTGAAGGTGATTTTTCGATGAGAATCAGGGTCAGTTTCCAACTGCCATTTCACAAACTACACCTAAAGGTTTGACCTTCAAAACTTTATCTTGCCAGCACAGTAGATTCTTTGTAGTGGATAACATACCTCAGAGCCCATTCAGCTAACACATGTCTATTATTGTTTGCCTTGAGTTCCAGGGTTAGTTGAATTTTGTATGTACCTATGTAGGTTCAAGTAACGATGCAAAATTCGCCAAGCTGTGGTCTGCGGAATCAACTGCTTCGGATTTTCTGCATACTCTCATAGACAGTGGCGATGTTTTTGGCAGATCATGAGTTTCGTCAACTAACAGGTAATGGTCGATCGTTAACTGAACCATTGGGCTCAGATGCAAATAGTTTTCTCAGTAGGACTATTATGGGGACCATAAAATGGACTAAGCGTGCGGTACGTTGCCCGAACAGAACAATCCATTTGATGAAACAATTTCACTATTCGCATGCGTTGTTGAATGGTGATTTGGAAAACAATACTGAATAAATGACAACAAATTTGATAGATGTAGCTTCAACAAAACGACCTTTATCAAATATCAAAGTTCGAAAGTCTCCGTTGAAAGACTATAAAACAATCAAAAACCAATTACGAAAATATACACAAAAATTCTAATTTAGGTCACTTCCTTGGTTAGAACATATCTGTCTTACAGTTGAGTTTTGTCTAGTTTTGGATTTAATTATATGTCGATCTACTCATTTTTTAATGCTATAGAATGAAAACAAAGTAACATTTCAGAAAGTTACTTCAATTCATGATTGACGTGGAAAGAATGAATTATCCTTACCTGTCAAATATTTCGTGAAATCTTCTCTTCTCAGAAAACTATCGACGGAAATGTCGTGTTACGCCCATGGCGAAAGAATGAATGAACCGCTACTGGCAAATAATACTATAGTACGATTATTGTCTTCATTCAGTTGTAGTTTGTGATTGTGTATATTTGTATGTAGATTATGAATTTTAATGATCGTACCGATCATCCATTTATTGGGTTCTCATTCATGTATAGACGAAATACGGAAATTTGTAACACTATCATTAATTTGATGAATTTATTTTTCTAGTTCCTAGCAATAATTGACTGTATTAGAAAATACTATATTTTCTATGTATTCACACCATCGTGATTCATTTCAATCAGCAAGCTCTGTAATTTCTATTCTTTTTATTATTTCAGGCAAGAAATTCACCAAATCAGACTATCATCTATAGTCGGAGTGCTCAAGAGAAACTATTCCATGGTTTCTTTGAGAATTGCCATTTTTATCAGCATTTTAACACACGTCTTAACAGGAAACACACTTACTGCCAAGTATACCTACACGGTGCTTGTATTTTATGGAGTACTCAGGTTATCGATGTTGGCCTTTTTCACGGAAGGTCTCTCCTTCTTTGCTGAAGCGAAAGTTTCTGTGAAGAGAATACAGCAATTTTTATTATACGAAGAACTGATGGAAACCGATGTGACGGGAAAAAAATCATTCTCAAATGATACCAAATCACTGACAAACTTCAAGAGAGAAGAAGCCGAAATATGCATAGAAAACATGTCGGCTAAGTGGGTGAAAATGTTTCCTGAGAACATTTTGCAAGGAGTCAACTTCCACGTGGCCAGCAATCAACTGGTAGCTATTGTAGGTCCGGTAGGTGGCGGTAAAACAACTCTTCTAAACGTTATTCTGAAAGAACTAACTCCTACAGAAGGTTCCGTCGAAGTGAAAGGAACAGTATCCTACGCCTCCCAAGAATCATGGGTATTTGGAGCTAGCGTCAAGCAAAATATTTTGTTCGGGCAAGACTATGATCCGAAGAAATATGAGGAAGTTATAAGGGTGTGCGCTTTACAAAGCGACTTCGCTCGATTTCCTCATGGTGACAGAACCCTTGTAGGTGAAAGAGGTGTCACTCTTAGCGGAGGACAGAAAGCACGAATAAATTTAGCAAGAGCAGTATACAAACAAGCAGACATTTACCTCTTGGATGATCCATTATCAGCTGTGGATGCTCGAGTTGGCAAACAACTCTTCGAAGAATGCATTTCTGGATACTTGAAAAAAAAATGCGTCATTCTCATAACACACCAGCTACAATACCTCAAGAATGCAGACTGCATCTACTTATTGAAAGATGGCCAAGTTCATTCCTCAGGTACCTTCGACGAGTTGAAAAATTCTGATTGCGACTTCACGAAACTTCTAGAAGAACTGGAAGAAGTAGAGAAGAAGGAGGAGGTTCCTACGGAAACAATTGTTGAGAAAAAAGATGACGTTGACGATAAAAAGTCACTCATAATCCATCAGAAAGAAAACAAGGCCAGTGGAAAGGTAACTTGGCATGTTTATGAAAGCTACCTCAGAGCAGGAGGAGGATGGTGCAAAATATTTGTCTTACTTTTGGGATACATGATTGGTCAGATATTTGACAGTTTGACTGATTATTTTCTGTCTATATGGTAGGTACTGAAATACTTGATTTTGCTGAGTCTGATTTGAGTTTAATATTATATGCTATCAGGTTGTTTTAGAAGTTTTGTCGGTTTTCATGTGTCTACTTATGACTGTAGTCGATTGATTCCATCAGCATGATAATTAGGTCTTCTGCGTTCCATGTAAAAAAGACAGTTTTGGTCTGCTTCTGATTGACGGAGATTCTAAGTGAGAAAAAGTTATCTAAATGCTTCAAAAGATGCTAGTCGATCGATAGAAATATGGGGTGTATGCTGATTGGGGTAGAACTTCGACGCCCAACTCATTTGATTTCGGAACAGTAATTTGTGCAACGTGTTGTGGTGGCTGCTACTGATGCAATTTTCAGAACATTTCGTTATTGATTTCCTGCTATGACTGGTCCGGTTGCAGAAAGTTATAGTGAACCATACCAGCCGCTGACCTTCATACAGTTACCATGGTCTTTTTTCGTAGTTTTCTCTTCAGAAAGTGCTTGGATCTGTGTCCAACCACTGTCCTGAATGTCCTTTTCATTACTAGTGATGATGCGATCCATAAAGTTTTGCGCAAAAGCGAAGAAGAACAGGTTCAAAACGTGACATTTTTCAAGCTTTTCGACCCTTCCTTTACGTTTCAAACTTTATAAAACTACATGGGAGCTGATGCTCCCATATGATGGATCAGTCTCCACCAGGTTCCTCAAATCCTCGTCCTGGATCACTGTATGTCGACCCTCCTAGCGAAAATCTCGGGAACAAAATTCCAAAAACCAACTTCGAACAGAACATTCATTAACACTATCATTTTCGAATGCCTGCACGCTATTTCTGCAGTGCTTTTGTTCAATTTGAATTCGTAGAGAGAAATGAGCGGGAAATCGCTCAATGACATCATATAGGGAAAGCTGGCAAAAGGCAGAATTCTCTATCGATCAGTAAACACCCCGACACAGTAGAAATGATATTCATTGAGATATGTTGCAACATACATCATGATATCAAAACAGACAAAACTTTTGAAACAACGTAATATATGTGTGTGTGACCTCAAAACTGGTTCAATTTACTTCAAATGAACCCGGAACACTTTCATAAAACGAAATGAACTATGTTGTACAACTAATCAATCTTTCCATGAATGGAACAGAATGATTCATGCGTTCTAGATCCTAGAAAATTCCTGGAAATGATTTGAGTCATCTGTTCAGACACGAGGTGACGCTAGGAATTAACGAATTTGGTTATCTGTGAGACAAATTGTGAGAGTCTTGAGGTCAAACACTAGACAGGTTGTAACTGAATAAGTGTAGAACATTTAAGGAGGTGATTCCTCATCGAAAAAAAGATAGGATATTTCATATAAATAAACTTCATTGGAGCATCCCTTGTTATGATACAGCCTCTTAAAGGGAGTATATAAAATTTGTATAACAATTTTTTCACAAGCAGTGAAATTGAAATTGAAATTAACCTGTGACGTTTTGTACTACCAAAAAGACACTTAGCCAGTAATTTATTTGCTTTACCGCATGGTTGTTAGGGGTGAAAAGCGCAACTGACAGCCTGTTTCATTCTGAACAAAAAACGTCTTCTGGGTTTTTTGCACAAAATGAACCATTTCGCAGCAAAAAATTATTTTACGAATAACTACAGAGATACATTGTCATAGATGAGAACTGGATTTATTGTTATTAGTAGTTAGTAGTAATAACAAAACACACAACATATAGAAATCATAGTTAATGTTCAATATGTCTACCTTCAGACATTATGCATGCGTCTAGACGTGCATTGAGCCAAGTATTCGCTCAAATATTCTTGGAGTCTCTCTGATTATCCTGCAAGTATGGATGATACGGTTTCTCAAGTCCTCTACATCGTGAACAGGAGTACGATGAACCAAATGCTGTAAATGACCCCAAATAGAGAAATCTGACGACGAAAATAACTTCTTCCGGCAGTACTGGATGCACTTCTCTTGAAAATTGAACGTATGCCTCACCATTCTATCGAGAAGGTAAAAAATCAGGCGCAATTAAATCATTCTCAATAACTCCGAGCCACACGTTAAAAAAAAACTGTTCATGATGGTTCGTTTCGACAATAGCGTGAGGATTTTGTTAGCCCATATGTGGTAATTATGAAAATTAATAATCTTTTCCAGAGAAAAACTACATTCGTCTGTGAATTATATCATCTTCAGAAAGTCACAATTTCTTCTAATCTAATCATTTCCAGCATCCAATTGCAAAATTCAAGACGGTTCGGAAACTGTTGCAGATGGTAAGGGGGGTATTAAGAGTTGTTCCTTTAAAATTCGAAATACTGTCATATGATCAACATTTAGCTGGAAAGCAATCTTTCTACTACTGGTAGTATCAATAAAATTAAGTACTGCTTCCTCAACCTGTGGTGTTCGTACTTCTGGATGGCGACCACAATCCTGCGTTCCTTTGTCGAATGAACCATATTATCATATCATATGATAAAGTCGAGCAAATATTCGATGTGGAGGATGCTGCCGTTGAGGATACATTTCAGCATATCTTCTAGAAGCTTCTAACCCATTCCCCTGTGACAGACCATAAACGTAATGCATATAAGCCATTTTCTCATTTGTGTACGCCATTTCAATAACAAGTGATCTGTTAAAGTAACAAATTAAAAACAGAACTACAACACACAATCTGTATTCATTCAATTTCCAAAATTCACAAACTGACAGCGTCATACCAATTTAATTGTCACTATCGCTAATAGCGACTTACTAAATAGATCAGTTTCGTATTTTCGCATTTATGATGATGTATCTCTGTAGTTGTTCGTAAAATAATTTTTTTCTGCAAACTAGTTTATTTTGGGCAAAAAACCCATGAGACATTTTTTGTTTAGAATGAAATAGGCTATCGAAAATAAATATTTAAATGGTAAACAAATAATTAGATAAAAAGTTAAATTGGAAATACATTTTAGGGGTTGCCTCAGGTTAATTTCAATATTGTAACTTTTTTAGTGCCTGAGAAAAAAATTGTTATACAAATTTTATGTACTCCCTTTAAGGGGCTGTATCTCAAAAAGGAATGCTCCAATGTAATTTCTTTATATGAAAGATCCTATCTTTTTTCGATGAGAAATCACCCCCTCAAATGTTTATCACTTATTTAGTTACACCCTGTATTGCCAAGTCGCCTGACATACCTTCTCCACATTCTAGTCGACTGGGCGACACTGTTTTGCTCAGTTCATAGCTTTTGATTGTTTTGGACCGTGTATCCGCCGATCGTCGTGAAGATGAAATGCGTTTCTTTCGAGATACGTTTCGTAGCGAATTTTCTAGGGAAATTTGGTAAATCCAACAACAGAGACCTATCTTTTCTCCCAAGTGTATATGGAGGAATGTCTGTCACGTATATGGGTTTTTAAAAGGTATAATCAGTTCAAAGAAGGGCGATAATACCAAAAGATGATCCACACCCAAGTAATTCCTACAGAATGACCACGAAGATTGTTTCAGATACTATAGAAGTATATCTGTGAATTTGGTTTCCTGCAGGACAAACAGTGATCAAGAAATATTATCCTGATGTTCTAGTCATACTGTGAGCGCATTAAAAAAATTTAACTAGATTTTTTTAAGAACAAGTCGTAGTTGCTTCACAATGACAATGCCCCAGTGCACACTGTACTGAATGTTATTTGGAGTCATTTGAAGTCATTTGGAATCAAGCATGGGGAACCTCCACCATAGCCACCAGATCTAGCTCCATATGAGTTTTTATGGAATCAAGATGGAAAAGTGCATGGATAGTAATATGTGTGATTTATGACTTGTTTGCTTTGTGGTAATTCATGATCACTTTAATGAAATTAATGAAAACACATTTGTCTAATTACCACTAGTTAATTTTATTTATACGACCGGTTTCGGGTTGTATCCAATTATTGAGTATAGTTCTCAGTTTTATACTTGATAATGGGGTCAAAGTGCTTGGATAGTAGTGGAAAGTATGTTAGAGGAGATGGAAGTTTTGAAGAAAATATATTGAGAAATCCTGTTATTTTCTAGCCAAACTTTGATCATCGATCGATAATGCAATATTTCCACATTTTCATTCATTAATGATCATGAAAAAGGATTATTTGTTCAGTTTTGAACATCACTTTATAAAAGAGGATGACGTTCGTCGCATATGAAACTATAACTTTATGATATTTCACCCCTCGTGATTTCATTTTTAATATTCCATTCAGGTAACTGATTACGAAATTCAAGTATGGATAACCCTTATCGATGGAATATTATAGAAATATGAGCTTTTTAGTGAATTATTTTCAGGGTCAACTTGGAGCAAATGAGGACAAATCAAAGAAATGATACCTTCATTTCAGCATCAACTCCTGTAAATAGTTTATCAAATAGTACCACTAAACATGTAGCAACAAATACAATCAGCTTTCGCTCTGGACATTGGTTGAAGCCCATTCTAACTCCTGACAATACACTAATCATCTATACTTTTTTGATACTAGCGACTGTTGCTGTAACAGTCCTGATAAGAATAATATTCTTCAGAAGTTGTTTGAATGCTTCCATCAGGCTACATACTAGAATGTTCAGCAATATTTTGCACTCGACTATGAGATTCTTTCATTCAAACCCTTCAGGACGAATACTCAACAGATTTTCTAAGGATATAGGAATTGTTGATGAAGGCATACCAGTGTCATTTGGAGAAACCATATCGGTGAGTACAAATATAAATACAGTTTATTCGTCGAGGATAAGTTTCTCAGCAGAAACAATTTTTTTCCAAAATTCCTTAGAAGAAAGACATTTTTTATTTTTTTTCAAAAGTGCTGACTAAAAGAAGATGACAAGTGTTTGAAGTCACTTTTGAATTAAACAAACGTCCTATTCCATGTGAGTCTTTACAAAAAAAAATCATGTTGAATGTTGTATACTTCAATGATGATATTGAATCTCATGATATTTGGTTCACAGTGTTGATGATCATTTTTGAAAATATTATCAGACTCAGTCCGTACTCAGTAAGAGTTTTACGACATTGCTTATACAACGCGTGCAAATTTGAGTTGTCTTTGTGGTATATATCACACCCTTCGTGCGCGGGGTCACATATCAATGTCGTACGGTCAGCAAAACACTATAGCCATATCTTCAGCTAGTTGATCTATCTTATCAGCGACCACTGCATACAATCGTCTTCACGATAAGGCTTATAAAATGATAAGGTGTCATGGTATGAGCAATTCAGTGGTAACTCACAGCTGCCAGAATATTATATTGAGGTTTTTAAGGCTTCAACACGAATTCCAAGTCGGCGTATACGACAAAAGGAGCTTTTCCTTTTTTTTAATGTTTTTTGAACATGAGAATGTTTCGCTCTCCTCAGTCACCTTGATGGCTGTTTCATTGATTATCTGGCAGTCCTCGGCACTTTTTTGTAGTTTTTCTTGGTATCGGAAGTACTGTAGACAGCGATCACAAAAGTACTTTTCATCATGTGCTCCACACCTATATTGTGTATTGCTTGCTGGTCGATAAACGCACACTACGAATTTAGTGATTTTCTGTGATATTACTTTGAAAGACGGTACCTACTATTTCCACCCTAGAATCCACAATGCCGGAAATTACTTTCCGATAACGTATAGCCACAGGCGAATTCTGAAACAGCTGTTTATCAACAAGGCGTCTGATCCTGACGAAATTATCGTCATCATATTTAACCTGACTTACAAGAAAGGGGTTTTTTCTCCTTGTTGAAATATGGCTCGCGTTCAGCCCATTCTTCCAAATAATTGTAGATCAGTCGCTTTGCTATCGGTGATGTTAATAATGATGGAGAACCGTACACCACCATATCCTCAAATATTTGAAAGACTCTAACATTTTGAACAATTATCTATATTTGGAATAACGAAATCGAGGAGAGTCAAGAGCTGTAGCGATGCTTATGGGATCATATTTATGCCATTGGTCTCCAGCTTCCTAAAAAACCGTTTCCTGCAAGTGGCCGTCGACCGCTATCTCTCGAATACTTTCACCATCACGATTATGTACTATTCACAGTTGAAGTGATATGAATTGTAGCGATGCAATTTCGCGGAGCAGTGATCTCATTCAATCATGAGAACTGTCCACCCACACCCCAAATCGGTACAACCAATCAGCCTTACATCCTTCCTGCTGAAAGGACTTGAGAGGATACTGGACGGACATATTAGGAGGGTAGCATTATATGCATCCCCACTGAATAACCTAGCGTTATGCTTATCAAACTGGCAAATCGACAAATTTAGCATTAAACAACCTTGTTGAGAAAATCTCCCAATCCCTTGATAACAAGGAGATCGCGGTTGCTGTATTTCTTGATATTGAAGGAGCATTTGACAATGCACTATCTTAATATCTGTATCTGGCTAGAAAGGGTATAGAATCGACCACAACTGGCTGGATTTATGCCATGCTAGTAAACAGAACTGCAACTACGACTCTTCAAGGCAAGGCTATCAGGTTCAGCGTCACAAGGGGCTGCCCTCAAGGTGGGGCACTATCTCCCCTTCTGTGGTCGCTCTTGGTGAATAGTCTGCTTGATGTCCTCGACAGAAGAAAAGTTGATCTGCAAGCTTATGCAGATGACCTTGTTATCCTGGCAAGGTCCACGTCGGAAAGGGTAGCATATAATATCCTCCAAAGCGCGTTGGACGTTGTTAATAGTTGGTGCCTGAAGGAGCAGATGTCTGTCAACCCCAGCAAAACTGTGTTGATCCCCTTCACCAAGAGAAGGTGGTCATTCCATTTGGAACGAAGATGAAATATCTTGGCATTATCCATGATAAAAGACCCACTTGGAACGCTCACTTGGAAAAAGTTTTACACAAAGCTAGACTGTCTCTATGGACATGTCAAAGGATTTGTGGTAAAACTTGAGGTTTAGGTCCCAAACAAATCCATTGGATTCATGTTATGATTGTTAGACCAATGATCACCA
>WOGP01000513.1:0-23878 GCA_015342065.1 Leptinotarsa undecemlineata | reverse complement strand
TATATATATATATATGCCCTTATAACTACAACAATGGAAAACATTATAAACAATTTACCACTCACTACAGTTTTCACCTAAATTCATCCAAACTATTTTTTATTCAGTTAAATATAATTACAATATATAAAAAAAATAAATGGTATGAAAACGCTTAGGAAGCTATTCTATAGCGAAAAATAAAATGCTGTTACTTGAGTAAAAATAAATAAGTATACATTTGCATATTCTCTTTAGGTGCCATTACCCCTGACCCTGAAAAGTTCGTGCTGAAAAATTTATACTAAGTGCAGTTCTCTTTGATTTGGTTTTGCAATGGAATACGTAAACTGACACAGAAAATGCTATAGGATAACAATTGGAGAGAAATGTATCCTTTCTCTACTTAAACTTCGAGGGCTCAATTTCCAAGGTCATACGGAAATCAGTCGTATTCGAACCTGTGTCGTATAAAATTTCCGAACATGTTTTTACCACGAGGGGGCGCTGAGGGGCAACGCCCGATCCAGTTATTTCGCCGCTCCGGACAAAATAATATTTGCCGCCTTTTACCCATGCGTTATTCCAAAGATGGTGTAATTTTATATTATTTTTTTCCGTCCCTCATTTTTGCCGCCCCGGGCAATTGTTCGGTTTGCCCCCCACTAGATTGAGCTATTAAGGGATAATATGACAAGTACTGCAGTTTAGTCAGAGCTGATTTCTTATATGTCCCAATAGAAATGGTTGTGAATGTTAAAGGTGTTATCGTTTTTGAAATCTTTGAAAACTGAAAATGAAAAATGTGTGAATGTAAGGTGGACAATAATAAAATTAACAGGACTAGATATTATAATGAAATAATCAATATATGGAGAACTATCTAAAAAATGAGGATGGATATTTCAAATCAAATTACTTTGTGACGTTTCGATTGTTAGTATCCACAATCGCCTTTGGTTATGAGTGGTTTATTTTCATTTCTATTATTTACTTAAACTCATTGTTCGATTGATACAATCTTTTTTTTTTCTACACATTCATGTGTAGAACCCAACCTAACCTAACCTAACCTATCATAACCTAACAAGACACTAACCGTTAGAAAGCTAACCTATTTTCTATTTTTGGGTTGTGTTCGAGTTTTGGGTTGGCTTCGAGTTTTGGGTTGGTTTCGAATTTTGGGTTGGCTACGAGTTTGAGATAGGTTGGTTTCGAGTTTTGTGTTGGCTTAGAGAGTTTTTGGGTTGGCTACGAGTTTTGGTTAGGTTGGCTTCGAGTTTGAGATAGGTTGGTTTCGAGTTTTGGATTGGCTACGAGTTTGAGTTAGGTTGGCCTGCCCCCTATATGTCCCTACCTGCTCTTTTCCCCTACCTGCCACATACCTGCTATTTCCCCAACCTGTCCTCTGAAAGTCCCTCACCTGCTCTTTTGTCCTACCTGCTTTTTTTTACCTGTCTACTACCTGCCCCCTAACTGCCTCCTACCTGCACTTTTCCCCTACCTGCTATTTTTCCGACCTGTTATTTCCCTGACCCATACCTCTCCCCATACCTGCCCCCTAACTGCTATTTTCCCTATCTGCTATTTTTCCTGCCTGTTCCCTATCTGTTATTTGTTCCTTGCCTACCTGCTATTTTTCCCCTGCCTGTGCTCTACCTGCTTCCTCCACCTGCCCTCTACATCTGTCCCTTCCACCTGCCCCTCCCACCTGCCGTCCCAGCTGCCCCCCACCTACCCCCTACCTGCTTCCTCTACCTTCTTCCCCCACCTGCCTCCAACCTACTTTATGACCTCCCACGTTTTCATTAATGCACCTTATGGCAACGTCCCCCCTTGTGTCAACGATCCACACTTCTGTGCTTACCAGCTTTTTATTAAGTTCCGCAACAACGATCTGGTGGTTCAAAATAGCAATTTGAAAGTTGTCGTGTGCTGGCTCTTGACCTACCAAGATTTGATTGTAGGATTTTAACCATTTACGGGTGTGTAGTTTGATCATCTTGTCTTGTCTCCCTTAAGTTATCAGGAATCTGATTTGGATCTTTCTGATTTTCCACAGGAGTGGAATCTAGGAGCTCCTTGAGTATCTCCGTTGGGCTTCTTTCATGTATTAATGAGTCCAGTGTTACCTGTATACGTGACATCCCTTCCATCTTGTCGTCTTCCCAGCGTAATGCCTTTCTATATTTCTGTTCTTTCACTCTAGCTTTCTTGAGGGTGACTCTGAATGCCTTACAATTTAATGTATCTGTCCTGTGGTCTTCTGTACGCAACGGGCAGAATTCCTCTCTATTGCATTTTGCCGCTGCATGATCTTGCTCTCCACATTTGTAGCAGTTTTTGGTCCTGTCCGGCCCCGTACACTTTTTCAGTTTCATGGTCGAAAGCCTAGCACCATCCGCATCTGGGCACTTTGACCCTTTGAATCCTGATAGCTTCTCTTGTGAGTAGTTTTTCGGCCAGTTCAATCGGCATGGTTAGAGTTGCCGCAAGGGTCTCATTTGTGAAAGGACGTAGTTCACTGATTTTAACTTCCGGCTTCACTTCTCCAGTGACTGCCTGTACTGCATTGATGATGTCCTGTTTCGTTGTGTCCCCTGACATACCTTTGATGTGTATTGTATCTGGTGATGTTTCCCCTAATCTCCTAATCCTGAAGGAGTCGTCGCCCTTTAGAGCTTCATTAAGATTATTCAAAGCCCCTACATCTCTATCTAGAGTCAGTAGTAGTTTCCCATCCCTCGTACTCCTTATACTCTGGATTGAGGATGCTGCCTCATTATTTACAACAGACCCCGTGACCTTGCCTTAAATTTCTTTATAGTTTTTCCCTTCCCCGCTGACAATCATCCCGTAGGAGTTCTTTTCTTTCTTGACCTTGGAGCCGTACGTGCCATTCGTGTATATTCCTACCTTTGTATCCGACTGGTGGAAGGTAGCCTTCGTAACTTTTTGTAATTGCTCCACTGACAGTCCTACAATATGGTGAATGCATATTTTGCTGTCCTGTTTTGTTTCCTCTCTCAGCTTATGTAGTTTTCTCCATATGTCTTCAAGGGATCCGTCATGGTTTAATTTAATAGCCTTTCTGTCCTCTTATTCTGGTGGACTGCTCCAGAACAACAAATTCATCTGTCACATTTCCCAATTAGGGGTATTTTTCTTTGTATAACTTTTGTATACTCATGGTCATCTCTTTATCTTTGGGTTCAACCATGACCACTTTTACTATACTGTCGTCAGTCTGCAGAGGGTTTCCGACTATCACCTCCGTATTAGTGAATACCCCTTCTTCCCATTTCAACTTCTCTATTTTCAGATATTATTCTCAATCCATATTTTCTTTCAGTTGCGCAATGTGCTGTGCTGCAACTTCCTTCCAGGGACTAGTTTGTGTGAAGGCCTCCCTTTTTGCCGGTTGATCAGTTTGTACATCGATGGGAATATTGATTTTCTCTATTGGCTCCATCTTATTTCTCTCAATCCACTCTTCAATAGATTTTCTCTATAGGAGATAAATCGTCTTCTTCATCTTATGCCCAATATCCCTGAGTCTTTTACTACAATTCGGGTTTTCGGCTAAGAACTTTTCTAGCTCCGCCATTTGCATTTTATTCGCCTGAATGGCCTCCATGATTGTAAAGGCTTCCGGGCTCTCTCTTTTTTTATATGGGCTGCTCAGAGTCCCTCTAACCTAACCCTAACCTAACCAAAACGTATTATTAAATCGGAGGTGAAATTTAACTAAGTTAAAAATGCTTTGTTTGGACAAAAATCATCTACCCTCAACATCTAACATGACTTCCGAGTTCAAAAACGAACTCATGTTAGTCTTCTGGTGGTAACTGAAGACGATTGTGGATACTAACAATCGAAACGTCGTGACGTAACTTGGTTTGGAATCTCTTGATTTTTATTTTTCTTTTCTGTTAATAATATTTTTAATTTTCAGCTTTTATTAATATTTCAATTTTTATTTCTGGTTGTAACTTGTATGGTATTTCTTTGTAATTTCAGTTTTTTTGTGTTTAGTAAAATTGTTATTTTCGGTTAATCATTTTATTTTTTCAGGGATTTCAAATCAATTTAATATAATATAATACAATATAATAATATTAGACAATGGAAGTTCTAGCTGATCACCACGACCATTGTCAACAATCATGTTAGTATGTTGCAAATAATTATTAATCCCGTACATCTCACTTGACCTTCAAATTCATGAACATATTTTCGAATATTTCATTAGGAAAAAATTATCAATCATGAACATCTAACTTGATATCCTAAGTCAAAAACGAACGTATTTTCAACGTATTCTCATTAAAATTTGGGAAAATTGAAATCGGAAGTTTAAAACTAACGTATTTTAGACTACTTTATTTGGAAAAAGATGTCCACTCTCAACATTTAATCTGAACTCTGAATTCAAAAACGAATGTATGTTCGAATATTCAATTTGCTAATCATTTGAACTGCTTCATTGAGAACGAAAGCTTCACCGCACTGAATTGTCTTATATCGGTCGAACGTCGTTTCGAAAGAGTACCATCACTCTATTCCACTCTACTTAACTCTACTCTACTCCTCTCTACTCTACTTTACTCAACTAAGCAAGCAGTATGATAACTTTCTGATTTCCTAATGGTATAGTTGTGGAATTGGCCGCGGTAGTAGTGCGCCCGACTCACGATCGGAAGATCGTGGGTTCGATTCTTGCCTCGACCAGATATTTTTCTCGAAAGAATGTGTCTGGTTGAAGATGGGATGATTGTGCAACCGTGTTAGGAATCACACGTTGAAAGGTGAGACATCGTTAGTCCTTAGCTTAGTCCTTAGAGTTGTCGTTCGTATGGAGGTGACAGCTGATTAACGGAAAAACAGATTTTAAACAGCTAGTAAATTTATCTAAGAAGCGATGCACGTGAAACTGTGTGTAGCCACGATCAGCTATACCAGTGACTTGTTATGTTTATTGTATTCTTTGTTGATCAAGAGAATTATTCAATTTTTCATTTGAATGTCCCAGAGTGATTCTTACAGTAGATACTGATCTTAATAACTTATTTTCAGGCCAAGCATTCACAGAAAGCAAATGCGAAACATTTAGATGTTTGGTTCATTATAGCAAAAGATGGAAGCGTATGTACAGCTCACTGTACTTTTATGGCCGGAAACAGTGAAGTTTGTTTGTCACGTTGGCGCCATATGATTTGCTACTGCAAATACCAAGAAAGCGGCAAAGTCATGCACAGATATAGGAGCTGTGTGGCCAATGGCGTTCAACAGATGGTGAATGCCAATCATCAAGTAACGGCAGAGTCGATTGAAAGTATTTTGAATTGTTGAGCTTGTTTTGTATGAAAAACTCTATTTTTGTATGAAAAACTCTATTTTGAGTTTTTTTGAGATATGTTTATTGTCTATATTTTTATTTAATAAATGTGCTGTGTATACATTTATAGAGAATATATAATAAGTTTTAATATTACTATACTCAACATACAATTTATGATATAGTCTTTTATCCAACCTCGCTTTTCTTTCAATATCTTTATATCTCTTTCGAACATTTTATGCTGAATGTCCCATGTTCTGGAACGGAAATATGTATATAATATGTTTTCACTAAATGCAAAATAGCTTTCAGTGGAGACCTGAAGTATCCAGAGACTCACCTGTCTTTCTTATACTTGATTTTCGAATCTGAGATCATCTCGCTTGATTGCAGCTAACCATAAGGCTCTTCGCTTTCTGGATAACTCATTTTTATTAGTCATAAACTTGTGTTTTGAAACTGTAGGAACTGAGTAAACCCGACTGTATTCCTGTTTTTACAAGATCCACAGCCAACCACTATGCACGTAATGGGCATTTCCCTTCAGTTAAAGCACTAATTATTAATTAAAATTTGAAAACACAACCGAAATACGCATAGGAATTCACAAAAAGACTATGGTCGCATATCATAAAATATAATGTGTGCCCTACGCCGCCATATTGCATTCGTTTTGACAGGTCGCTGGATTGGTTTATAAATCATTATTCATATTCATAAAACTGTGAAGTATCTGATAAATTATGAACTGAGATTTGAAGTTAAAAGAAGAATTAATTTCTTGAATACATATATTATAGATAACGTAACAATTAAGTTTTGCACCTAAGGTAAAGAATATAGTGTGGTTTTCTCAACCCTATACCATCAAATATGGTATGGTGTCTCTAAATAAATTATCAATGTATGTGATTCAGACAAATGCTGTAGCAATAAATATCTTCTATAGATACTTTCACGGGAGGTGCCAACTGACTTTGCACATTTGATTCCACCGAGAGTGGTATAAATCAGAAATACGCGACAGATGTGGCTGCTCATCGTTTTGAGATACAACTCAGTACACCTCGAACTTCACTGTTCAAAAATTCTTTCATTTGGAGAATCGCGTTTATGTCGAATAAACTCTTGAGTTTTTCCAAATTAATTTAATCTTCAGCGATTCAAATCCAAAGTAAATCGCTATTTTCGCACAGGCACCACCTTGAGGATTTTCCTCTTGTGCTGTTATTTTTCCCTTAAAAAAAACCAAGCTTATTATTCAAATACAGATTTCATACTGATAATAGATTATGTAACAATGGAGATGAGCAAATCATTGTAATAAACAAAACAGAAGCTTTTTCTTTTCACACTTGCGCGGAGGGATGCACGAGACGCAAAAGCACATTGCTTTAATTATTTTACGTCTTTACGCAATCACGTTGACAACGCACGTGAATATTTCATCCTGTGAACCATTTCACATCAATATCTCCGTGGACTCATCACTAAATGGTCGTAGATGTGAACAATTTGTGTTTATTGTTGTATTTTGAGTTCTTAATTTGTTTATTTTTTAAAGATAATTTATTTCCAAACTTTTTGATATCGTGTTTGGTGTTCCAGTAATTTTTTCAGTCGTGTATTTTGATGTCAATTGCGACTTGATGTAAATTGTGTGTTTACAATTTTGAGGTGAGTTTTACGATTTCAGTAAAATCTTCATTCATTTATATAGTTAAAACAAATAAACACGTCCTGACAAACCCAATCATGTGTTCACTGAACACCCGCTTATTGTTGAACGGAGCAGGGCATGGTTATGATCAGGTCAAATAACTAATTAACACTATCATTTCGACTCTTATGATGTCATCTTTAGGATGACATGGTGAAACATGTTTACAATTATATGTGTGGTAGTGAATACAATTGTAGGTATGAATAAAACGAATCCCAGAATGAAAAGACACCTACATTGAAAATTATTTTCCAAAATAGAACTCATTACCAAGAGTAATTATTTAGCTAGAGTCTGAGATGAAATAGCGTTCACTTGAATAGTGAAGTTCAACTTAACCTAGCTAGTAGATTTGCTTTTTTATGGCTGTTGTTGCAATTGTGTTAGTGGTGGAATTGTAGATTTTGTAAAGTTTTGATTAACAGCTTTAGTTACCGACCAGGAGGATTTAGACCCATTGGGATTGGCAAGCTGTTGGCCCTAATTCTCTGGTTGTAAAATTATTTGCTTTCATTTATCCTGAGTTTTCAGCTGTTGCGAGCATTAACAACCTAGTTCGGTTTTCGGCAATGAGATTTTTGCGCCACTGCCGCGACAGAAAGACAATTCCGCTTTCTGCTTCGATAAGTTTGTTGGGGGTTAAAATGGACACCAATATGCCTTGGCACAATCATGTCACTGGAATTGCAAAGTTTGCTTCTTGAAAGCCTGGAACACTTCCGATCTATAAAACTGTACAAATCTCAGAAACTTCTGATACTTTATGAAACTCAGATCAGATCTTCTGACCTGAGAACGTCTTTCGGAATGGATTTAATCTCCAGCGATTCAAATCCCATATGAATCGCTACTTTTGCACAGACACTCTTCTCAAGAGCGCCTCAAGGATTTTCCTATAGTGCTTGTGTTCTGTCCTTAAAAAACAATGAGTCTTGTGAAAAGAGGAGAGAAAAGCGTTTATTCGAAATACGGCTAGTTCTATAGGTTGAAATAAGAAGTTATCACTTCAAAATGTAATCTAAACTCATTCATTTTATTCCAGTGAAGTTTCAAATTGATCACCATTCACTTCCTGATAATAATGGCTTCTTCATATGTATTCATCATGGAATGTTTGTGGAATAATTCTCCCTCTTTTTTTAACCATGAGCCCTGAAGTAGACTGTGGTTGTATAACGTAAACTTAAGATTTCACCAATTTCATCAGGTAATTCTACAGGTCATTCTAAATGACCACGTTCACCTATACGCTTATTTGAACAATTGTCATTTAGCCATTTCCATACCAGCTCATCGTAAAATAGAGGTATCTAATTTTGCTGAAACCTAATATTGGTTGGAAACCTCATTAGTTGAAAACTCATTAGTCAACGGCGATCCAGATTTGCTCAAAAGAGTTATAAGTGGTGACGAATCATGGGTATAGGGAAACCAAAGCCCAATCGTCCCAATGGAAGAGCCTAAGAGCCAAGACCAAATAAAGCACGCCAAATTCGATCAAATTTCAAGGGTTGCTCACTGTTTTCTTCGATTACCGTACCGTAACATCAGGAGTTTTTGTCACACGGTCAAATGGTCAATAACGTCCGGTATAAAAACAATTCATGGCTTTTGCATCACGATAATGCAGCTGCTCACTCGTCATTAATTGCTCGTAGTTTTTTGGCCAACAACAATACCATAATCATGCCTCAGCCACCATATTCATCAGATGCCCCCCTGTGGCATATTCCTATTCCTAAGATTGAAGAGACCGATGAATGGATGGCGTTTTGCTAAAAGTGAGGATGAAAACCGAATCGCTGAGAGGGTTCAAGTACATACCAAAAAGTACATATCAGAACTGCTCTGAGGATTGGAAAAAACGCTGGTTGAAGTGTATTACATCTGAGGGGGAATACTTTGAAGATGACAAAATAGAAATTGATGAATCAATAAATATTTTTTGAGGAAGATTCACCTTATGTTTTTATTATAGGCACGCCCGAAGAAGCCATTGTATGGCGAAACATGTGTTGCGTTTTTGTAAAAGTGTTTAGTGAAAATCTCACGAAGTATTTTTTGAATACGTCAGCAGACTTTCATCAAGTATCGGCCAATTCCATGAATTCACCTTATGATTTGAACAGACCTCGTCTCTAATAAACATTAAGAACGAGGGCAAACAATATTTCTAGTTGTCTATGACTTTCAATTATGACAGGAAGGTATTTCAATAATAATTGTATATAGTTGTATATAATTTTAGTTTTCGTTGATGTGGCCAAAGCAGTGTATACAACATGTATATTTTGTACAGATTTCAGCAAAATTGTGTGAGAACTGGTCAAAAGTCGAAAATAATGCCTTATGGCTTTCAAGAACAAAAATGTTGCTAGACAACACATTTCAGTATCAAATGCCGTATCGTTCAATTCACCGGTGGAAAATGTGTCAAGGATAAGTTAACTTAATGGACATACTATATTACTTCTATTGGAAACACTTTCCCAACACCAGAACATAAAATACGGTCTCGCTTACCAAGCTACCGTCCCCAGGATATCATTATGACCAAATTTTACTACTTTATTAGTGTTTTTATATCCTAGTGGCCTAATTACAACCTGTTAGTATTGCCTAACTAGATCGGTTAGTATTACCTAACTACTACCTGTTATTGATCCTAAGCTAAACTACCTGTTTTTAATACCTCTGATTTATTATATATTTCCTCTATGTTAGTGATCATCTCTATTATTTATCGGTTTTTTATTTAGAGTTATTACATATAAGACCAAACAAAAGACTGACCTTTGTCGCTATTCATAGAATTCATTCCGCGCTTTTTGATTTCCAAGCTTTCAAAGGCATCTAGAGACCTGTTGTCATATACTGGTCTCAACAATTTTGAAGATTTCTCACTTATTTTATGGTCGATGGCGATGGCATGTTGAGCGACACTAGATTTCTCCGGTCTATGAAATCGAACATTCGAAACATGTTACTTGTATCGAGTTAATATAGTCTTATCACAATTCTCTCAGCTTATACACCATCGGTGTATTTGTGTTCATATGGAAGCACTATGAATTTGAAACTTTCTCTTTTCGAAAAGTCGAGGCATTATAAAGATACTCCCTAAATTTTAGTTTTCTAATTAATTTATCCATCAAACATAGTGGATACATTTTTCAATAGATTCATTTCACGCCAGGGTTTCTAGTACGAACTATTAAATATATTAGTCATTTTGGAAAAAGGTAGACATATTAAATTTTTCCAGAACAATGAAAACTATTATTTTCTGATATAGTATTCAGTCGCAAATAAGGATGTATCACAGAATTTTTACAAAACACCTTCTAAAAAACAAGACCCATGATGTTGAAATAGAGAAAAGTGGGTGATCAAAAAAATTATATTGAAATTGAGAGGCTGAGTTTTTGGGAATGTCCATTCATTCTCTGTGCACACTCTGTGGAAAACAAAATTATTACGAGAATTCCACAGACGCTCACGTTTCTGGAAACGTGACGATATAATAGAAGCTGTCATTATACTCACAGAATGGTATTGTATTCGATATCCAAGCTGACACCTTTCATCGATTTGAAACGAATATTACTTACAGATAATTAATTCTCGATTATGTATTAGTCAAAACAAAATGAAAATTGTGCGTCATAAAAAATAGTATTTTCAAATTAATTTTAGACCTTTGAATTCTGTTGTTGTTTTTTAGATTTAGAGATGAATTGTATCAACCACAGGGTCATTAGTGACATTAAACAGTACTCAAAAGTTGATTATAAATGATACATTTCAATTTTTTTATTATATCTCTTAAATTATCACTACATTGTATAAAAAATTGCTTTCCGCTGTTTGCCACTAAAACTACGCAACGGATTTTGATGCGTGATAAGTGATAACTTTTTATGGGAGGGTAAACCGCTTCGTTATCTAACGCGTTACGTTCCAAGTCTGTCTGACTTCCCTTTCTCTCACACATACGTCAGCGGAAGGCAGGCTTCTCCTCTCTCGTCGGACAGACGCTCAGTGTTCGGTGTCCCATAAACATATACTGTTGGCAGTATTATAACCAGCAAGCACCTAATATTCTTTTATAATGTGAAAAATGATCATACTAATTTTGTGTACGTACACTATTAGTATCATTATTTATTCCTACAAAAGTAACAATGGGCTTATGTAGCTATAATATATGTACATACACAAAATAATCAATAAAAGATTTAATTAATAAATAAGCTTTCATCATAATATTATACATACAATTCAAGTGATAACTTAAATTTTTTCAAGTTAAACAGTTTCAATATTAAGTAGTTTAATTTAGATTAGTTTAAGTTATAACTTAGTTAAGTTATAACTGTTGATATTCCCAAATTTTGCGTTGACATTTTGGGATTATTTTCAACAACTCCTAAAACGATTATTTATTCCAACTCCTCATCCCTATTTGATTCATATAATTTTGGCTTTTCTCTTCAACTCTGGATACCTCTCGTGATACAAATTGCTTGCTGCTCCTGCATTTTTTCCGGTTTGTATGAAACAGACTAACATATTAAATTTTTCATAATACTCATACTTCATTGCGAATGTGTTTGAAAATTGAATAAAAACCACTAATTGAAGAACGCATTTACTGTCTAAATCAAAATTGAGCTATCCGTGAAGATTTGCATCCTGTTTTATCACCGCATCGTCCAAAGCCTACTTGATCAAAGTCCAAAGTCTACATGGAAAAAAAGCTCTGTATTTCCAGACTAGCGAAACATCAAGTTTGCCACATATATGTACGAATATAGAGTGTCTCATTAAAAAAAAATAGTTTTCCATCAATTACTATGTAACATTTCATTTGAAAAAATAAGTTTATCACCATTGAATTCTACCTAGAAAAGTGCTTCGAAATTGTTTTTATAGAAACATGAAATAAATTTCATTTCATTTCTGTCATAAATGATAGAAAAAAAGATACAGCAACTTTTCAAAAATGCACATTTTCGAAAAATATGCTGTAACTCAGAAACGATGATAGATATCAATATGCGGTTTTCACCATTAATATCTTCGAAAATATTCATTTAAATGTGGCCTGTAAAAGGTCATAAGGATAAGGATTATTGCTGTAAAATCACTTTACTACATAGTATAAAACAGAGTTACTTCCCGCCGTCCTGTCCCTATGTATGCTTGGATCTTTAAAACTATATTATATGTAAATTGATGGATGTAACCGTTACTACGTGATAAGAAATCATAATGAAAAAAAAGAGAAATGAAACTTTCTATGTTTTCTACCATGATGTAAAACATAGAAAGTTTAATTTCTCTTGTCTTCATTATATTATATGTTACTATTACATCCATTTTTTTATGTCAATGTTTTATGGAATATTTCAAAGGAAAAGTTTGATTTCCATCCCATATCGCATGACGCAGGCGAATGCCCTGGAACATTCCATCCCTTCACTGAAAATTGTATTATGTAGATTAATTTGTAAACGTCGGTATGTTCTTGTGACGTGGTATGAGTTTCGATCGATTCTAGGTGCGAATAGTAGTAAACAGTAACAATTTATAACGGTATCCTATCTTACGTAATCATTCAGAGTATGTAAATAAAATAAATTTGAGGGTGAGGTTGCAGAAATGTACCGCTATTCTGCTATCTGCATAAAATGCAATAATTATATGATTATAACGGTCTATAACGGTAAAAGAAAGTAAACGTTTTGTGATTGTGAGAGATCAAGGACGTTAATTGCATTGAATCCTTTCAGTTTCTGCATTTGCAGTGTACGGTTAGTTTGGCAGTTGTGTTGAAGAGTGGAGTGATATATGGTGTCAAATTTGTTGTCAATGAAATTGGATACATTCCTCCTTATGATTAAACGGTAAATTTTTCAAAAACTATTCTTGTACACTTTCATTCAAGGTCAGCATAGATATCCAGAAATACTTTTTGAATCATGAGACATTTCATTTTCGAAAAATCAATGTCTGAATGCTTTTATTTTTTTTCACTCTTTCATAGGTATTGAATCGAGCTCTCAGAGGTGAATGTAATCATAATCAGTAAATTACGGTATCAAATTTCAGTAAAGACTGAAATTAAGTTTTTTGGAAAGTCAAAGACTCTCTACTTCTCCATTTTTGTACAAAAATTGTGGAAAACTTCAAAAGGAAACAAGAAAGACAATTTTTACAAAGATATGTAAATGATGCACATGCATAGAAGTTACTTTAATACAAACTGGAAGAAAATGCTCTCACGAAAAACTACTCCATATAAAAATTGAATTACACGAAAGAAACATACTTTGCAACTACTTTTATACGAACATTGAAAAATACAAAAATCACATTCGTCTATTCAGTTTGTATTATGTTTCACAGCTGTTTATCGTATAAATAACATCATCATCGGTAGACATTCTTCCCTATCGAATTTTAAAGAATATAAACCTATTAGTAATAGACTATCTATGGGCAGAGCTTCGTACTCCCTTGATTTACAAAATCTAAATGTTTGAATATTTATTGTTTTTTCCGATTTGATAAAATATCAAGTACAAGAAATTAATTTCGTTTTCCTGTGGTTCTGATGATTAATGATAATAATAAATAATAAATAGTAAATGAATTAATGGAAGTAGCCTTTATTACATGTTAGGAGATCATCATGAAGAAAAGAGAATTGAAACTTTCTATGTTTTTTACCACTTTTATTTGTAACTAATTTTACTGCAGTTTCGTGCTATACGGACATTTTCAAACAATTACATAAATTGTCATTGTACATCTATAGACTTGGTATATTCATGTGTACATTTTTGTTTAATTATTATTTAGGTACACATGTTTCGTCAATATGATGTATTCTTCGATACTGAAGGTCACTTATTATTATTATTCTCATGAATATCCAAATAAAAATAGCTATGATATTTTGAATTTTTCTTTCAGAATTGCTGATTCGATAATAATCTGATAATGGCATGGGTGACTTCGAACTCAATACATACTATTTTTACATCTTTATTTGTTCAAAATGGTGATGCGTTCATAGTCAATGATGATTGTTTAGGTAAGATATTAATTAAAATTTACGTACATTAGTAACAATTAAACCAATAATATGCAGGAGATACAGAATTCCAAAATTTTCATCCTAATTCAAAAATGAAGAAGAATATAATATTATTCTGTTTCGCCATATCTGTAAAGCATATGAGGTTTTTTTTTAAAAAGATGGCAGGCGTATCTCAATGTAAGCAAAATTGACAAATGAAAATTCGCATACGACCATAATCATGACGCTTCATTTTTTCAAAATAGTTTCATGACAATATCACTTTCCATTGTAGCAGAATTATAATTACATATTAGTATAAGTTTTGATTTCACGAAACTCTCGAATGGATATTTTAAGTCTGAGCGTTTTTGACAGTTTCAGATGTACAAGTCAAAAATGATGCGTTGTCACAAAAATGGATACTAAATAAAAGCTATCCTCAATATCTATTCAAAATTTATAACATGACTCGTTTTGAAAGTTAGTTAAATTGTCTTTGCAACGGCATCTGTCGGCACAAACGAGTAGCTGATGGAACCTTGTAATATGCATCGAAAGACAGCATTTTTTTTTAGCGAAGTAGAAGTATATTCATAAGGTATATAAAGCTGTAACGGATGATTTCATACTGAAGCTTAACCATACTGATGATTAACCTCCATTATTCTTTGGTTACCCTCTCCTCAGATCATTCGGTGCTTAATTATTTCATCTAAAGTATTAATGAAAATCAGATCAAGTAAATAACTATCCTGGAAAATTTTATGCGGCAAATGTAGAAAGAGAAGCAACCTTATCAATAAATACTGCCAAAACATGATTTTCCATATTTCTATCTGAAAATGTTTGGTTATTTGAAGTTTTTGAATATCTACCTATAATGTGTCGAACAGTACATGGTAATATCGTTTCCGTCTATGCAAATATCGAATGGTGCCGATATATTTTATTCCAGTTATCATGAGTGGTATCATTTTGAGTATTATTGAATTTCAAATTAAAAAGTTTCAACTAATGAGTTTCACATTATCCCATAGACCACTTATTTGAAATGTGGAAAAATACATGTGCTGTGATAATCGTACATGGTTTAATTTGTTGCAAAATTGCAATTGATGCAAAATTGATGCAAAAAAAAAACCTTAATAAATATAGTTTAAAAGAAACTAAAAAACACGCTTTTGAAGAATATCGAACTAAAGAGTTAATTTTTTTTTAAATAAGCTTAAAACAATGATAATCGAAAAATACTAGTATTATTGTGAAAAAAGCCAGGGCGCTAGATATACAAAAAATATAACACAAAGCGCCCACGCCTTTTTCACAAAAATACTAGTATTTTTCGATCGTTACTGTGTTTTCTAGTTTTTCAAAACTATATTTATGAAATATTTGAGAAACTGATTTTTTTTATGTTTATTCTACGATAACGTTTTCATTGTTGAAATCCATAATCTGGTTTGCTTTCAAATAATCGAATTAGATTTCAAAATGAAAAGAGAAATGATAATTCTGTCAAATACAGATTTCGAGCTTGGGATTTACAAAAAAACAAACAAACATACATAAATACAGGTAAAGCTAATATAAAGCGTGTCAAATGGTTAGCTGAAGTGAATCGAACAAGTTAGTTTTTCATATTATTCTTTCAAAGTATGGGAAAAAATAATATACCTATGTCCTAGATCACATTATGAATTGTTTATTTCAAAAACTATTTGTTAGTATAAAAAACTAAATATGGTTTTTGATTTACTTTACTCACCATCTTGTGTTTAAAGTCATAAAATTCATTATTGAAAACTTATGAAGAAAATGAATCAATTAAATAAGAAAAATAAAGAAACATTGAAAAAAATAACAAAATGTTTATTTCTTTGCATCACAATAGGGTGAAAATTTTCGACGTCATTTTACGGTAGTGTTTGTAGTCAATGAAAAAAATGAAATTTAATGCACCACAAATAGCGATTTGAAAAAAATATTGTTTTCTCAAACATGTAATTTTCGTCTGGATTCAACCGATTGTGTAAGTTTGAAGATTTCCGATTCAGTTATACCTATTGAATCAAATATAGTAATTATACACTTGTGATTTTTACAGCAATACTAGAAGAAATCCTCAGAAACCTCACATCAGAAGATATCAATTTACGCACATTCCGCCGAGCGATTGGCTTCGGTCAAAACATCCGCAAAAATCTCATTCCTCTTCTACTGTATGTCAGAGATGATGCCCAAATTAAAGACGCTACCAAGATCATCGACACCACTATCAAAATCTTTGTGAATCTAACAATTCCCGTAGAGTATTTGCTTCCAATCGAATCCGTTTCATGCACAGAAGTCGGAAAGCACACCGTCTTCGAGCTCAATAAACTCCTCACAAGCAGCAAGGAGATCTTTACAGATGGCCGCAATACCAAGGCATTAGTGGATCACATGAAGTATTTGGTAGAGTCTGATTCCCAACTAGATCTGGAGCAATGTGACAGCATCAACAATTGTTTGTTATTGCTTCGCAATATCTTACATATTCCCGAAAGCAAATCACCGACTTCCAATGGATCCGTTTCATCGTTCAGCATGCAAAACCAGATTATTTGGAATCTTTTCACTCAGAGTCTGGACAAGATCATTATTTATTTGATGTCATGCTCGCAGAAGGTGAGATTGTTTTTTTAAGTTTCAATTGACAATATGTCATTGAAACGATAACATATGATTGTGTTGATTGGGAAAATACTAATTATATACTGAGTTATTTTGAGTAATTGACGAATTTGGAATAAAGTTCAATAATATTAATTTTACACGTAGTATATGTCTGATTTGCTTATATCAAGTGAAGGTGCTTATTTGTCTTAAAGTGACAAATGGTTTCGCGCCACAGTCTTAATTCAAAACATTTATGATAGGTTAGGTTAGGTCAAAAGTGAGAGGGTCTATTCGACACTCCACCTCAACCGCAATTATTTATTGTAGCACACAACTATACACACTCGACCAAATAAACCCAACTTCTTAACAGAAACTATTAGTATGTATGGTGGCGGTCTTTTACGTTAGATAATGCGAGTACGGCACTGCCAAATTCTCAAAACCTGATTGAATCCTCAGCGGGGCAGACATAAAGTTGTGCTCTGCTGTTTCTTTATTTTCCAAACAGAGGCCACACACAGTGTTTTCTGACAATCCGAGTTTCTGCACATGATGATTCAAATGACAGTGACCTGTAAGAAGGCCTGTTAGAAATCGTTGTTCATCGCTACTGTAGTCCATTTGTTTGGTATCAAGCTTCAAAAGGTGAATATTCGCCTTGGAGTGCGCCAGAAGATTCTGCCAAAAGTCTATAAAACTTCTTGCCATCCAGGTGTTCAATTTTTGTTTGGTTCTGGTCCGATGAAGCTGCTTGCAAGCACCCCCTTTGTAAGAGAGTCAGCAGCCTCATTGCCTTCCAGGTCAGTACGGCCAGGAATCCGGATCAGAGATAATTCGTTAAGTCTTCCTATTGAGGAGAGTCGTTTTCGGCAATTTGCTAGCAATTTAGACGTTGCTCGGTAGGAGATAAGAGCTTTCAACGCCGTTTGACTGTCCCAGAATATTTGTGTTGACTTGTGTATGCGGTTGGATTCTTCTAATGTCTCCCCACACAATTCAATAGCATAAATTTCAGCTTGAAATACAATCGCATAGGTTCCTAGGCAGGTTGATATGTCTGTCCTGCGACTGAAAACACCTGAACCAGAACATGAAGGTGTTTTTGATTTATCTGAGAACCAACAACTATCTGTTTTAATATTTATTTTTCTCGGGGGAAATATATGATAATCAGCTATTAAAATTCGAGAACTGAAAGGTCCATTTGAAAAGATCAGAGATTGATGGGATTTAAGTCAGTGAATTTTCTTCTAATGAATTTTTAAACTCTATTGGAACAGTAACAAAAGAATATCTCTGGTTCAATTCCATTCCATAACTATAACTTTTATGCCTTTTGCTTTTTTGAATAGTTGTAAATTGATTGCTCCCTTTTAAGGTAGTAAATAATTATTCCGATATGAGCAATTCTCAAAAATTCTCCCCATTATATTGGTAGCACAAAGTTGTTACACTGAAGTTCCTGCCTTCATTTGAATAAATTCCACTAAAATGAAACTCAGTTTCATCTAATAAACTAATTGTTTTCAAAGCTAATATGAAAATGAGTAAATATATTGATAAGAAAAGTGTAGTTGTTGTATTGAACGGCAACACTAGATGCATCATTATTGCATTGAATCATTTTTAAATCATTTTTTGTTTACAAAAAACAATCAAACAATCAGACTTCTGGGAAATTGTCAACATGTAAATATATTTTCATAACACCTATCATCATAATTATTCAAGATGTATTGGGGCGTCACAATGGTACAACTCATCGCCTTGATGTACAAAGACCAACACGTTGGAAATCTTCAGAAGCTCCTCAATCTCTGGTTGGAAGCGTCATACAGCGATAGTTCAGAAGATAACGAGAGCAACACCTCTCCACCCGAACAAGGAAGTGAGGATTCTTCTCCAGTCATTACTTCGGATCCCACTTCTGATTCAAGTGATAATGGAAACTATACGAACATGCATAGTAATAGTGGTAATAAGGTAAGTGCTTTTCCTATAACATTATTGTTACAAATCTGATTTTCGATTTGTTTAAAAAATGTATTTATACAAATGAGGCACCCTGTATATTTCTATAGCATAATTCCAAAATATAAAGCACTGAATTCTCAGAAATGACAGACGTTTTTGCCTTGATTATAAAATATACTATATACAAAGTTTTCGTTTTAATGCAATACTATTTGAGAATTTAGTGCCCGCTATTATGTAATTGTACTTACCTTAATCAAAAACCAACTTTTTTCTGGACTTTGAAAGAGTATTGTGAATTTTTATCTGAAACCAAAAATAACAGGTTGTGAGTTCGATCCCAACCTCGATCAGTTATTAACAATGCCTACGCAGAACACGAGGCAGTCGATGGCATTGACATCTGAATAAGAAGTTAGTTTGCCATGAAATTCAAAATTAAAACAAATTGTTCGCAAATTTGCTATTCAACTCATTATAAAAGTACGTTATCAACGTATTTTATTTGTGAATAATTCAGGAAGGAGGCGTCAAACAGTCAGTTTAATGAAACTTGTCACTTGTCACAACGTAAAGCTTAGGTTATTACATGAATTTCATGTATATTAATATGATAATGTGAGAAAAGGTTATGTGGTAATAAAATCTTTTATCGATTATTTTTGTATATTGATATATTATAGCTACCTTAAGCCAATTCTTACTTTTGTAGGATTAAATAATGATACTGATGACGTACATACATAAAATTAGTATCATCGTGTTTCACATGATAAAAGAATATTACGTACTTGCCGGTCAGATTTTTATAATACTGTCGACAATATATGTCATCGCACATTGAACACTAAACTTTTGTCCGACGAGAGAGGAGGAGTCTGCCTTCCGCTGACGAATGCGTGAGAGAAAGGGTAGCCAGAAAGACTGGCGATGTAAGGCGTTAGGTAACGAAGCGGTATACCCTCCCATAAGAAGTTATCACAAAAATATGATATGTTCGAAGCTTACACAGTGTGTAAAAAATGCCGACCGTGCTCTTAAACGATATAATGTTATGTTTCCAGAAAGAATGGTTCCATATCTGAAATATTTTCAAATATTATAACAAAATTCAGGTCGAATGACCTTGAGGAACTCGAATGCGGGCGGCTCGTCTCAAAGGCGAAGCTCGGTTGGTGAAAAAGTTTGCGGCTCGGCTCGAAATCAAGCTGAGCTGAGCTTCGGCTCGAGTTCGAAATTCATTCCTAATTCCATCCTAATCAATGGACCAGTTTTTTACGATGGTATTTCAATAGGTGATCGTTATCTGGAATTTCTTAGAACCATATTTGAAGAGTTTTTTGATAATCTCAAATTAGCTAATCGCCAAAGAGTATTTTTTTTTAAACAAGACGTTGCGAAATATTAATAATTTTTTACATTTTTAATGATCGTTTTATTGCTACCAGAACTATTTTGCTGGCCTCTCCATTCTCCGAATATTACTACCATGGATTTATGATTCTGATGATTTTTGAAGAACGAGTTGTATGAAATTTGCTACAATAGATGGTCTCCAGAAAGCAATAACAAATACCATCAAGGCTACAAGAAAATATTTTAAGTGAGCAAAAAATGTTAAGAGCAGAAAGGAGGTATATCTGTACATTCAATTCGATGTTCTAAAATAATTTGAATAATTAATTTTGCAATCGATATGTATATTTTCTTTCAATATTGAATTTTATGGCTAACTTGAAAAGTGAAAAAGACGCATGACTGTTATTTTGGTTTCAGGATGAAATTCAGAATAACCTTTCAAATTCAGAACAGAATTGCAAATCGATTGAGTCATTTCATTAAAAATACACATTCTTTTAATAAATAAAAACGCGATGTTCAACAGATTTTTTGCCAACACCATGTTAATCAGCGACAAAAAAACCACTTTTAATTCTGGAGAAAAAGTTTTTGGTTTTCTACTACTCCATTTTGATTTTAAAAATGTGGGAATCTTCCAAAGAAAGGAAGGACGCAATCAATTTTATTTCTCTAATTCAACCAAATACGTACCATCTATACTAAGGAAGTTAACAATAGTACCAATTGAATTTGATCACACTGTATAGTGTTCAAAGTTTCAATTAATCTTTCATTCAAGGCCATTGTGAATTCAGAAAGAACAAAATGTAGTACAGATGAAATGGTGAGGGCCGTTCAAAACAGGAGTAAGTCTTTGGCAGATATGAAAAAAAATAGTAGTATTGAAACTGAAACGAGTACAAGTAGTGGAGTGTCTTCCATGGGGCATAGCATGGAGGTAAGGGTTTGATTTATGCATCACTGAAATGCACTAAGACATTTGTTTCATCTTATAGTCTAACGATCCTCCTTCTGAAACTTCTCACTCAGGCACGCTCAATGCAAAAGGGGAAAAGATATCTATACGGCCTTCCTCTCAGAGTGAAATATCTGATTGCGGCTACATGACCCAAGTTGAAAATCAAGAATCAATTTCGACTTCAAGCAATGATGATGATCAGCCTCTCCAGAAGCCGATGCACCAGAAGCCACATACTTTTCAAAAATCCAGGTTCACTCCCAACAAAAACAGAGCAACAACTGCTTTGGAGAAGAAAGAACTTCGAAGGAAAAAACTTGTGAAACGCAGAAAAACAAATATGTGAGTAATTGATTGAAATAACTTTGAATAGTTGTTGAATATATTTATACTAGCGGTCCTCCAAGGATTAACGCAACATTTGAATTTGCCGCCATTTGTGCAGTTAAGTGCTGACAAGCTTGAGAAAATAATTTGCAAAATGACAGTTAAGTATTGTTTAATATTGTCAAGAGACAGTTCACAAAACCGCAAACAACCAAAACACGTATTTTATCATATTTTCTCACACGTTGTCATACTTTTTAAATATCTATCTTAAGGTGATACATACTGAATTATAATTCAGATTTCATCAAATGAAATTCCAAACTCTCAACTGAAATGTTCGTGAAAAAGTTAATAGCATTACTCACGAGAGATTTCTAAGAGAGAAGAATACACTTGAACGATTAATTCACTTCAGACCTCTCAAGCTATGAAAACCGGCCGTATGATTGGAATTTCATTGTTACCATAAGTTGTTCGATAGATTTGTAAATCTAACCGTCACTGGCGGATGCTGATATATATTTGGTTCAAAGGAGACATTGATAATTCACCTAATGTACCTGAACATGAAGGTCCCCTTTGAATCAGAATGCTAGTTTTTCGAATCAAGAAAGAGGTAATGTATTCAAAAAACATTTAACTCCTGTTAACACACGCCCGAAGAAGTCATTATTAGGTAGAAGATAACCACAAATTGAGTGATATTCAGTCAGTATGGAAAGCTATTGTATAAATGTTGGAATTGTTTTCAGTTTTGTAAATTCTCTAGATTGTTGAACAATATCTCCAAAAAAATAATGAGAATCTGGCTTTCGGAGTTCGAAAATGTCATACAAATTGTGTTTTGACTTCAGCCACGGTAAATAGATTGAAATATTCAGGGAGACAGTATAATTGTATACAACAAACACACTGGTTGTCAACAAACAAGTCGTTTAAATGTCAAAATCGAAGCAGTGCATGAGTATATTGCCGATGATTGAGACACATCAATTCGGAGTCGTGAACAAGTATTGCAAATATCAAAAAGGTTTCTACAGCGTATACTCACTAAAAATGTGGATCTCCTTCCTCACAAAATTCAGTGACGACCATAAATGACCGGTCACAGCGAGGAGAATCGTTAAATGGATTAGCAACTCCAACATGTGAATGCTGAATTATCCTGAGCGATGAAGCATATTTTCATTTTGATGAATCTGGTAACCGACCAAATTGTCGCATTTAAGGTTCGAAGAACAGGCATGCGGTTATCGAAAAACAAATGGTTCTCGTTATCCTAACATTATAACACAGTTGTGCCGAAATTGAACGATATTGATGTGGTAAATATATGGTTTCAACAAAATGGTGCCACATGTCATACATCTTCTGAAACAATTCGAATACTACATGAGACTATTCTAGGTCGTTTACTCTCTCGTTTCGGTAATCAGAATCGTTTGATTTAAGACCTTCAGAATTTTATGGAGTACAATCTCTACTGTGAAAAAAAATACTTCGTAAACACAAAGAAAGCATATAACATACCTAGCAATGAATGCTTGTGTCGTATCATAAGAATTATTTAATGTTAGTTAGGTTGATTGCGACAATGGAAAAGAGAAAATAAGAAATAATAAGTAATAGAAATGAGTGTATAAGGTAAAAATATAATTCATTGTACTGATATCAAGAATAACATTTTTATTGTGTTTCGTTTGTATTTGGCCATTTTTATTAACACACTTTTATTAGCTTTCCCTGTATGTATGTATGTTCGTTTGTAACTCCATAATTATCGACATTATTGCTTGATCTATTCGCGGGCAGATGGCGCTGTACGTAACATCCTTGATATAATTCGAACTCACTTTACATATATTTCTTCGTTTGAAAAAAAGTATTTTTTTATTACCACCCGCGCCTGCTGCCTTATTTGTAACCCTCCTTTGCGCGCCTGCTGCCTTCCTTGGGTTTGGTAGCTGATTTTCAGGCTCCCTCTTCGAAATCGGAAAATATCAATTATAACTTTTTTAAACAATATACATCTGATTGAACCCAAAGTTTAGATAAAATAAATATAGTTTAAAAATAATAAAAAACACGCTTTTATAGCATACGAAACTAAAATATGAAAAATAAAGTTAGTTTAGATAAACTAAAAAAACACTTTTTTAAAGAACATCGAAATTAAAAGTTGAAAATATTTTTTAAATAAGCTTAAAAAAATAAAGAACGAAAAATACTAGTATTATTTTTAATAAAGCGTGGGCGCTTTGTGCCATATTTTTGTATATCAAGCGCTCGTTGTTTTTTCACATTAATACTAGTATTTTTCGTTCGTTATTGTTTTAATATTTTTTTATAGTTTTATGAACTATACTAGCTGACCCGGCAAACGTTGTTTTGCCATATAAATAATTTTTAAGTAATTTCTAGTGTAGACAAAAAATAGCTTACTTATTGTAAGTGTGTAAG
>WOGP01000512.1:0-23914 GCA_015342065.1 Leptinotarsa undecemlineata | reverse complement strand
TATATAATAATTTTAAGTTATTGACATACCATATGTACATACTGTACCTCAGTGGCAAATAAATAAATAAATAAGTTTACTGAATGATCTCCAAGTAAGCAAATCAAGTGCAATTTGAGCATATATTACGATGATCAAGAACTGGATGATAATTTAATGTCTGTCTGTGGTAATTCAAAAGCCATTCAACATTGCCGACTGTACTGTATTAGTGATTGTATAAAAGATTTGCGAAACAATCCAAGTGAAAAGCGTAAAAAAATGTAATGAGGCTAATAAAAAAAGTAATTAACTTTTAACGCATAGACTTTATCCAACGCTTACAACACAGAAATAAAAAATCAATGTGGACTGACTTATTGCAAATACATTATAATGATTATCATTTAGACTGTCATCAAAAATTAAATTTAAAAGCAAAAATTGCTGTTTCAAACGAATTTAAGCTAATCAACGCTTGGTCCGTTTGAAATTCAGGTGGAACAAAATAGTCCGGCATGGCTCAATGCTCGCAGATACCGAATCACTGCATCAGACTGTAAGTCATTTTATACAAGCAAAGATTTAACAAATTTGATAAATATAAAGTTATGGTAAAAAACAAAAGTCACTTGCCTGCGATTGCTTACGTTGGAGATAATGAATCAATTGCAATCCAAGAATACCTTACGTCTATTAATAGGAGTCAGATTCAAAAGCCAGAATTGATTGTTAATGGTCATTTCCCAGGTCTTGGTTGTAGCCCAGATGGCCTAATTTTTGAAAATGATGAACTTCTCTACTGTATTGAAGTAAAGTGTCCTTACCAGTTAAAAAATTGCTCACCCTTAACTTTAGCTGAAATCAAAGATCAAAGTAATCTGTGCTATACCGTTAAAAATAATCAAATTACGTGCTTATTACTACGAAATTCAGCTAACATTAGCTATTTTGGAATCGAAATTTTGTGATTTTATCGTCTGGACACCAAAGAATGGTTTTGTAGTCGAGAGGATTTCTCGAGATGAAACTTTTATAAATGCAACTAAGTTATGCAAAGTTTATAATGTCTCAGCAATGAAATTTTTTGAGATGAGGCTACCACGAAAATTACCACTGTTTGTGATGGACATGAGTGCAGTAAAAAGTACAGTTAATGGTTTTAAGATTTTTAATAATGGTATGTATATATGTATGTTATTACTATAAATGTTTTATGATTGTTTCTTGTTTAAAAATATTTAAAAATGTATGGCTGCTGACGCTGTGCTGCCTGAACTGATCAAAGAAAACAAAATAATAGTGTTATTGTTATTTCAATAAATTTTATTGAAATATTAAAGCTACAAGTGGCTCTCGAAAGTGTACTAACATTGCAACTACAAAAACAATTTGTGATACAATAGGCAATAAAGTTTTGAGTATAATTCTTTGCAATATTCTAAACTGTTTCATTCGACCAATGAATCGTTTTACATGTATTCGAGCTGAAGCAATTTCTCTTACCCTGTTAACTTCATTTTTTGTAAACTTTATTTTCGATTTGAAAAACGGTTGCATTAATACAGTACATTTATATTTATTACATAAATCTTCAATGTTAAAACCACGATCTGCCAATATTAAGTCACCTTTTTCTAGAGTTTTAAAAAATCCACTTTTCTCGGTGATAACCCTCTATCACTTATGTGTCCCTTGAAACCGTCTGAAAGAAAGCAACACCCTCCGGTAGGTATGATTCCAATCAAAAACTTTACTGTGTTATGGGATTTGTAACTTGAATACGTATTTCCTTGTTGATTAACATTTTTCGGCTTTTCCACATTCCATTCAAAACAATTAATAATTACTCGTACATTTTCAAATTTCTTAAAGGCTTGAGATAAGTTCTTACTGACATCTTTGGCGGATGGAAAATGACTCAGTTGTTTAAATTTACAACACATTAGTTGTATCCATGTTGTTGTAATTTTGGAAATATAGCTCATACTGATACCAAACCGGCACATTATCACTGATGATTCCGTTGGCGGACCTAAGAAATTCCACACAATATCAAAATCTTCTGGCATTGACCTGTATAAAATTTTAACTTTCCACTGTTATTCATACATGATCATGATTAAGAGTAGATGTACTTAGTTTTTTTGTAATTTTTTCAATCTCTTTCTGTGATTTTATTACAAAAATACTTTCAACTTCCATACAAATTTGACTTTCTGCATGAGCTACGGATTTATTGACTTGTTCTTCATTACTGGGCGGTGATTCAAAAGGTTCAGGAGTTATATAGTTATCTAGTCTAGTGACTATTACTGGAGTTTTTTTCCCAACACCAAATCGTTATTTTTAATACCTCGACACGTGTTTCGATCACCAAGTGATCATCTTCAAGAGGAAGATAAAACTCCCGGCCTCTTGTGACACCTCTGCTGCCCCTCGTGACACGTTCGCTGTACTATTCTCAGGAAAAGGGCTTATTAGATTTAACTAATTTGGATGTCAAGCATTACAGTTAATAGATAAATCAATGAAACTGGTCATTTTGACATGTATCACTATCTAGTTATTTTTTAGCGTGAAGTTGTTTTTTGGGACATTTTAACTGCGATAATAATACATAGACTAAAGACTGGTGTAATAATGATAAAGAAATTACTTTTCCTTTTTGTTTATTTTGATTTCACGCTTTACTACTTACTTTTGACGGCTAATGCATGTAGGTACACCCAGAAAAATACATATCTCGTACAGGTAGGTTACAAAACAATATGTAGGATTGATTTTTATACAAGATGGAATTTTTGCCAGAGTGATTAAATGGAAAAAATAAACATGAACAAGTGACCTTTTTCAAAAAAAATATTAATGTTTTCGATTGATTACAGAATCACATTTTGAGCTACACTTTTCTTTCTTTTATGTTGACTCATTTGATTCTCTTGAACTTCCTGCCAGATCCAAAATACGAGACAGTCTGATATTTTTTGGGGCTTTGAGACATTATTTTAAAATAATGAGACTAAAAATATTTATTTATGGATGCATACACATAGAAAAGCTCAATTCTGATATAAGTAGTACAGTGCTATAATATGTAGTACTTGATGCAATACAGTGGATTAAAAGTAAATTATAAGAATAATACAATTTGAAAGTAAGATAATAAGATATAAGTATTTAAGAAACATTAAAATGTATAACAGTTTGAACTAATATAATTCTACACAATACAACACTAGACACAATACAACAAGACAAGCAGAGAGTATTAGATGTCTAGGTGAAGAATATATTTTTAAAGCGGGAAACTGATTAATTGAAGATTTGAAGTCTATTTAAAGAGTTGGACAATCGAAGAGTTCTGGAAATAAAGCTGTTGTATGAATAATTCAATCTGTGAAAAGAAACGTAAAACGTTTGCACCTGTCTAGTTGAACAACTGGGGACATGTAAACATATTTTGGAGAGAAGCAGGGAATATATGAAAATAGTAAATGAGAAACAAGCAATTTTGTTGATAAGTTTTATTTCACATTTGCGCAAACACCTATAAAAAATACAACGAAGCATTTACAAAGGATAAAAATCATATGTAGTTTTACCCAAAAAGGACTAATGTTCTGTTTTTTTCTCTTTTGAAATTTCTCATATCATATAACTAGGTACATATTTGAAACATGCATATTTTCCTTTTTACCCTATTTAATATTCATTTATTTTGTTATGGAAATGAAAAGTTCACACGAATTTATCTGATTTTTCAACTCATCAAACTTTACATACTTTATGAATTAAAACAAAATTTAATAAATTTGGGAAACACTAAGATATATCTTCAAATATGTCTCCTACTTCTCGGCAGTTATTCTTCTGATGCATTTGTTATGATCTTCGGACAATAAAACATTCAATATATTCCACGCACGATTCTGACTTCAAGCTGTTGTGAATCGAAACTATATAGCAGATCATAGTTACTTATTCACAGTTTCAAAATTTTTATTCAGCATCTTAGCTCCACCTGTCAAAATCTGATACATTACGATTATGTATTAATATATAACATTTATTACAAATATATAATGGAATATATTCACAGTTAATGATTTTATACTAAGATAGATATGGTAAGCCACAAGCACCACTTCCTTTTATTCATATTTTATATAGTTGATGGATGATTCAGCGGACTCATGTCTGAAAGAAACATGTTCAGAAAGAGGGTGGATGCACAGTGACCCGCCCTATCCTACCAAGTACTACTTTTACTTATGATACGGAGGAATAGAAATATACAACTATTGCTATTAAACATTCAGGAGACATAAGACCAGATTTTTGTAAGTTTCCTACCTACGTGGAGACAATCCAAGTCAAAATTTTGGTTTGAACCGAAAAGTTTTTCTATAATAAAATCAAGAATAAGTACAAGAAACAATTATAGGATTTTATACGTTATACTTACAATTTAATTCATGGAAAACAATTGTAGAAAAATACTTATTTTTTACCGCAATACAGAAAATGAAAGCTCTGGCTACCTAAATTATTGCGACGGCTGCAAAACCAACGGTAATAATTACAGTAACAATAATGTACCAACACTGTGATATCTAAGGATTAATGATGATGTATATTCGAGGGCAACGATCATTATTATTGACAAAGAAATTCCGCACAAACTGTCAATGAGCCAGTTTTTTGAAATAATGTTAATTAGTTATTTTGTGTAGGTTAGAAACATAATCTTGCCCTATTTTTAAAATTAAATTAATATCTTGCTCTAAGAGTGACATTTTGTGAAATTGAGACGCTTAATATTATTTTCCTTGTTGACTCTGATTTTCTTCTCACATTTCTATCTTAGCATTAATAAGCAATGCTATCCTATTCTTTTTTTTTCGTACAAATAAATTGTATAAGATCATTGCACTGATTTATTTATTGCTTGTTAAAAATATACTTATTTCAATTCGTTGAATTCTGAATGTTTTTTACTTCATATTGGGGTTAGATTGAAAACAAGGGGGATTATGTTCATTTTTTTACATTACTCCCAGCTGACACCTCACCTCACCTTTTTTTTATATACTTGTATATGTATTTTTTTCTTTACCACGATTTAGAAATGAAGACCAATTATTATTATAATCTCGTTTATTATGGCTTAGATATGAACAATCAATTTCAATAAAGTTAATTCATGATACAAATAACTATTTTAAACTGTATGTACACGCGCGTACATTTCAATGCGCTTCAAATTATGTGTTAAATTTTTTGTCTGTGTGCATCAGGTTTTGGAACTCAAATTTTGCAACTTAATTTTTTGACATCAATACAGTATTATTAGTGATTATAGCGTTTATTAATCAATGCGCCGGTGTTTTCCAACAGAATAGTTAACTTTGGAGAATAGAGACTTGGTTTACATTTTTGAACAGTGGTTGTTTAGATTGAAACAAAGTTTCAACTCCTTCTTGGTATTTTTAAAATACTGTTATTTGGATTGGAAAACACTTTGAACTAAATATTTCAGCCCAGCGGTTAATTCAGCTCCTTTAGGTTTATTCAATACAAGAAAATAATTGACTTTTCCCAATCACCAGAAACGCAATACTTTGAATACACTGACCATTTATAAGGTGAAAATCAATAACACTATTCATGATAATTATAAATGTTCACAATATTGATTTTTTTTCAATATGCGTTTCACTATTTAGTAGCATCTATCAGTTGAACTGGTGATTGGGAAAAGTGCTCGTTCGCTTTAATAGGCGATACAATTAACGCCAAAAAATATTCATATGAAATAACTCAAGAGTTTCGTAACAGAAACAGAAGTGATTCACTCTCACTATCATATCAAAAAACGTCTCATCGAACCGAAAATATGAATGTGAAAATTTCTAGCCAAGATTGCTGCCATGTTGAAAAAAGACTATGATCTGAGTAGAGTCTATAGTAATCACATAGTTCAAAGAGTAGACCTCCATATTTCTCCAATTAGCCTCCTCTTTAATATGTTCATAGAACTTTTATGGAGGCCCCGACTGGGTCTCTCTAATTTTTAAAATTCTGAATACAGACCTGGAATTTTTGCAACAATTTTTTTTTTATCTTCAACGACTATTCATTATTGAGAATTTCAATTCTCTCAAGACATTCCTGAGAATTTCAAAAACCCTATGTCAATGAAGTTTTTCTACGCCCATAAGTTAAAATAAATGGAAGCCTCTAATGAGATCCTGAAAGGTTAGGTCCAAGAAAGGTTATTGCATTCAAACTGCTGGGAAATAATTCCATGAAAATCAAAAGATGAATAGATAAGTACTATTCTGATCATTCCTATATTGACTTCAATTTAGGAGCCACCGGAATAATCAGAATATTACTTATCTATTTATCTTTCTTGATTTCATATCATTTGTAGAAACATGTGGGTTCGTTTTCTAATGGCAATCGAAATTTCTGCTATCGCAGCTGTCGGAGGAACAGCAAGACCAGATACCTAATTTTATTTCTTTGAAACTATGAACAATATTTCTTTTGATTGGATTCTGAAATACGCAACTAATTTAGAGGACCAAATATCAAAATAATTCATTACAAAATGGCACTTTTCGGGAGAATATTAAGTATTGCTTCCATCGAGGTGATTAACAAGGCTGTTATAGATGAAAACATTATTTATTTGATGCTCATCAAAATAGTGAAACTTTCAGGAATAATAGAAAATGCAGGTCAGTAGTCAAAACCTCAAAGTTGAAAGACATCCTATCTTAAAAAAATTATGAGCACATACTGTAGAAAAACTATATTTCTTTGAATACAGAAATTACAGCCATTTACCGTTTACAAGAACCCTATACAGTGTTTCGATTTGTATACTTCAGTATAAATTGAGTGAGACTATCGGAGTTCAATTCCCTTGTATTTGTTGTTTTTCGAAATTAATCACTATTGCTCATTTTGAAAAAATTTAACTCTTCTCCGATATGAAAAGTGACATATTCAAAAGATGCCAACCACTTGTCAGTGAAATGTTTGAAAACTTACTCGAAACGACAAATAGTCAACAATCTAGTTAAAATTATAAGCATAATAGATATAGTTACAAAAAAATCTATGACTTGACTTTGTATTTTAATCACGAATGATAAAAAATTCTTGTTACACAATTATTAATTTATTGAATGAACCAATAAAATGTATTAAAATTTCACAGAATGGTATATATTTAATTTAATGAGCAAGTAGTTTTGGTCACACTTGAAAAATTTATTGTATAGCGAAACATGTGTTATATTGAATACATCTCCGATTTTCATAAGTATCAATTGATTCCGTTTAAAGTAGATCGTTTTTAGTCTCAAATAATTTTTTAAGCAATAATATGGGCATATTTAGAAAAATATTTTTACTGTAAACCTTCAACTATACGATTTTCAATGTTTTTTTTGGTATTCCATCTCGAAAATATTTAACAATGATTACGAACACATTGGTTAAGTTTTCGCGGCCGAGGTTTTCAGAATCACTATTTTCCGGGTTTTTGAAGACCGTCGATTATTGGAATTTATTCCCGACGTTTCACTGGCGCGAGTGGCTAGCTTTACGTAACTTCAATATCCAGTCAGAGATAACTCGGGATGTATAAACCTCTGAAGAAGCTAGTCACTCGCACCAGCGAAACGTCAGGAAGAAATTTAAAAAATCGACGACTTTCAAACCCGAAACATTACAGTGAATGATAGTGACATTTTAATTGTGGACACTGAAATTTAGTGTCAGCTTTCGAAAAAAGAAATCAGTCAAAAACCAATAACTGTTTTGGAATTTAACAATACCCATCTTATGACCAATCTTGAGATAATTTGATTTAGTTTTTTGTAAATGACTTGTGAAAACTGATCTTTTCCAATGGCTACAATAATAAAAATTTAAAAAACTAAAGTTTTCTTCAAATATGATTCTTCTCTACTCCCCGTTGTTTTTTTAGATTGAAGAAACCAAAAATACTTATGGTTTCATTTCTTAATTTTCAAATAAAAGAGCTGGAAAACTCTAACAGCATTAAACCTCGCTCCCCAACAAAGGTAATATACTAATTTGTGACAAGTTCAAAAAAAAGACACCACGCGAAAATACATCTATCAGATGAAAAGCAAACATGAACAAGCAGAAACATCAAAAGCATTCAGATAAATTACCTAATGATTGGTTAAATTAGAAATAATTAGAATAAATGCCATTATGAAACTGACTAACAAATTTTATTTGATATAAAACAAATTTACAACAAACTACCCTTCGGTAGAAATAAATAGTAAGTTACATTTGAAACTATAATAAAATATTAGGAATTGAATAATGGAAATCGGTAGTCAATATTTTAATGTTCTAAAAATGATACAACTACTATTGAGCGATGAATTTACAGATAAAATAAATATTACAATTTGTACTATACACTTCAAATTATATGAAATAAAATAATTATATATGCTTTTTGTACATGGCAAACTATGATTTACTATAAATTTAAATGAACTTATTTTTTATAATCACAGATAAATCGCTTTACAGCTGAGAGGTGAGTACCTATATCTAAAAACAAAATCGCCTGCTGGTTTAGTCTTTAGTTTAATATTATTTGCACCTGAATTCACTCAAAAACATCTCGTTTATTTGCCTTGACGATATATTCCAAAATATTTCAATTGGTGTCTTGGAAAATTTTCACCCTTAATCAAGGCTTCATAATCCTTGTTCAGTCGTTTTCCCACTCTGGATGTCTTCCTCATGATTACGTTTTCTCTGTTGTATTCCGGGGCCTTCCTAAAAATAGTATCAATTCAAAAGATTGATTTTTTTTAAATTCAGTTCATCTTCCCAGCTGTGGAGCGAGTTTCATTTCAAAACATAACCACACAAAAAATATAGCGGGAAATTTAATTATGTTTACCATATTCTTGTGGGGTCATTGAATATGTATTTAACTTCATCCTGTCAGAAATGATGATATAACCTCAAAAACCCAATCCAACTTCAATCAGCTTCTTTTGCCTATCACCTCGTAACCCTTAACTACTATTTCCAATAACAATCCAATATTAGTCATTTCCTTTTTCCAACCGTTTCTATTCCATTATTTATTTATTAGTTGACTTTCATGATGCTTGGTAACATTATATTGATAAAAGTCAAATAGCTTGAAATACATAATATATAGGTTTAATTATGACATTCACCCTTAGTCCTAGGAACTGGGCCACAAATATAAACCGAAGGAGGAGTACTCTGACTCCTCTAACTTGTAAGGAGAGTAGAACAACACGGAAAAAGAGGGTCTCAGAAGTCCTTATGATGGTTGTCGTTTACTTGGGAAAATCATAGGGAGTTACGAGAACCTCAGGGACTCGATGTATTGTTATCCGATCATGATTGAATTTATTAGCGGTCAAATAAGGTAAAATAGCGGAGAAAATAAAAACCAGTTAGGGAGGGCCTGAGAAAATCGTGACGACCACCAACCAGGGATGCGGAAAAGTCAAACAGTGTTACCAATTGATTTAAACAAATGAATTATTCAAATCAATGAAATCTTTGTAATATTAACTATAGTCCAGATTTCAAAAGAAGTATAGATATAGTGTCATCCCCAAAGTATGCATCATATAGAAAACTTATTCATTAAACCAGATGAAGCCAAAACTTGAAAAAAAAAAGTGATTTCATATTTTGCCACTGTCCTTTTGAAAGCCATCGTGAAATAGGCGCCTGTAGCACAACTAGGGTTACTTGGAATTACTTGTACAGTGATCTATTTCCAGTTGTTTATATTTGTGGCGACTGTCGTTCATTTGCCGCCGTTGGTGTCTTGTCAAGGGGTGATACTACAAGTTTGTGCTGATATGTCGAATAATATGAAATCTTTCAGGTAAGTTATAGCTTTGAATACTTTGACAATAAAATGACAACTTATTAATTGGGAAATTGGATCATCTTAGTTTCAGACGGTCCATTGCGGTAGGAATACTAGAATCCTTCAAAAAGAAATCAGAAGGAAGGACTAGTAGACTTCCGGCAGAAGCACATTCCTTCTCCAAGTACGATGGAGTAGATCACCTGGTTGCATACCAAGATAAGAAAACTCGCTGTACTTTCTGTCAGAAAAATAACAACTTTTTTTGTAAAAAATGTACAGTAGCACTACATCCCAAAGATTGTTTTCAGAATTATCATACTAAAAACTAGTTTGTTAAGCTTTCCATTATGATAAATCTTCATTTTTGTTTTAAGAGTTATTGAGTTATATTTTTATTTCAAGTTTTAGACTTAAATAAACTTGCTTATGGACATATCTGTACTATTTTCTTTTGAATACTGAATAAAAAATCTACCAGATGATAGTCACTCATTTTGCCATTGGCCTTTCAAGAGGACGCCCAAGTTCTCTTGAGTGACACATGGGAGGGTGAATTTGATAATTTCCTATTAATTTTTCATGACTATGAGTGTACTTTTCAAGCTCGAAATTCATTTTTGAAAAAATGAAAATTCTGGCAAAACAGCAGTTTAGGCTTTTAAAAGAGCAGTGGCATTATATGGGTTAAGGGTTTTTCGACAAAAAGTTACTTCTTGATAAAAGTTTGTGCATTCCCTAAAACTAAACATGCACCAACAAAATATAGTAAGACACATGTAATATACGAGGAGCCTTCAAATATTTGATTTTGAGACAAGAGTGTACTTTTATTTTGAAAAATCTCGGAAAATGTTATTTAGAAAAGTTGTTCAGCATTAAAAAATACATCTAGATTTAAAGTAATGGCCATCTAGGTGAAGTTTTATTTTTTACTCATTTTTTTTTAAATGGGGACCAAGAAAAAAAATTTTGCTAAAACGATAAATAGACAGCATCCTGTATACGACGGATCATTTTGAAAGCCTGAAATATTACAAATTTCATAACTATGGTGTTAACCACGGTCAATTTTAGGAAGAATAAAATAATTTTCAAAATAAAATAGGTATTTTGGAACAAACTCATTGATTTTCTGGAGATTATTTTGGAGAATTATTTGACTCAAAAAAAATTGACCATGGTTAACACCATAGTTGTGTAATTTGTAATATTGCAGGCTTTCAAAATAAACCGTCGTATACAGGATGCTGTCTATTTATCGTTTTATCAATTTTTTTTCATAGTTCCCATTTAAAAAAAATGGGTAAAAAAATAAAACTTCACTTAGATGGCTATGACTTCAAATCTAGATGTATTTTTTAATGCTGAACAAATTTTCTAAATTACATTATCTTGATTTTTCAAAATGAGAGTACTTTACTCCTATCTCAAAATTAAATATTTGAAGGCTTCTCGTATATTACGTGTGTTTTACTGTATTTTGTTAGTGCGTGTTCAGTTTTAAGGGATGCACAAACTTTTATTACCATTGAATTGGACAATAATTTTTGTTAAGTGCAATAAAGAATCTAGCTACAAAACTGTACAATTTCAAATCAAAGAGTTGCTCATGTATATGTCATCAGCGATCTAATCTATTATCATCAATCCGAGAAAATGGCAAATGAAATGACCATCCTAAAAAAAAAAACCGAGATACCTTGTTATGTTCCCAATACAAAACAGAATTTTCTTTCATATTCCAGAATTTTGCAATGGTCTTCTCAAATAAAAATTCAATTTTGAGGTTATGAGCCACAGATAAAAAACAACTGCAAAACTCGTCATAATTTTGCTGAAATAAAACCAGTACAACTGGTTTTATTTCAGCATGGGATTAAATGAGTCATTGGGTTTCAACTGTATAAAAAACATATATTAAACAATTGTCAGAATTCAGAATTCTATTTTTATAATGCAACAATACAAAAAGTAACTCTTCCTTAGATTTTTATGTCTGTGTAGATTAAAATTTATAAGAAAATCAAGTCGTTAATGTCTCTGCAAAAACAAAAACAACAAGAAAATGGACCGTATCAAGTCAAATATTTGGTAGGTAGTAATACACTCATTAAACTGTTTAGACAGTTGGAATATCAGATTTTAAAAAATGCGTGTAAACAATTTTTTGTGAAATATATAGTGTAAAAAATGATTTTAAAATATCCGAAAGGTGATTAATTTTTCATACATACAATTTAAATATACAATAATCGAATGCTGTAGTACTAGTACTACTACTATATCCAACGTTTACTGTTTTAACAAATTTTGTGTCACGTTTTTAAAGTAATTGAATCATTATTACTACCTGTAAAATTTCTACATGATAAATTCATTACTATTTACCTACCTAGAAACAACTCATAAGACTGGAAAAAAATGAAAAACAATTTTTGCCTTAGCCTACTTTTAAGATCTGTCCTAATTAGTAATTTCCTCTTTGGAAACTAAATAAAGGGGAACAATTCAAATATATAATCAGTGAACAATAATCCCGAATTTTTACATTAATAGATTTGTGAACATTCCAAAAGGTTGAGTTCTCGTTCCTACTGATTGAACTTGTGCCCCTCTGCCAAAAGATGATCCCCAAATGTTGAAGTAGTCTTTCCATTCGAAAAAAATACTTCTATAATCTTTTATTATTTTGAAAAAATATCTTCCGGTTTGTCCTACATAAAATTTTGGACAAGAACCACAAGTCAACTTGTATACTCCCAAGCTATTAAATTAATGTACTCAAATCATCATTTGTTCAGCAGGCAACATCCAATTCTTTGCCTTTGAAAAAACGAGCGATATTATTAGTAGGATCACCAAAGTAAGTTGAGAGTTACATAACCTTTAGTATCATTCTTTATAAACAGTATTGTCACGCCCTAGGATGCAATCGTATAGGAAAACACGTGTCGCGGTTTTGTGTAAGTACTTTCAAGTGGAGATCTAACATTATAATGGATTTTCATTGGTCAGTTCTATCATGTTTTCATTATATCCAGATATATTTTGAAACTGTCTTCGGTTGCCACTAGCTGTCTAAACAATGAGTTTAAAAACGAGGAGCTCATTATTACCTACTAGTAAGTGGTAAAACAAGTAGTTGTATTTATGCAACTGATTGTACTTTTTTCCAAGTTTACCAATTTATTTTTCAGCAGTAACTTATTATTTATTACAGAGAGTTAAAGCTATTTTGTAAAATATAAGCAGAATGAAAGGTTTGTTTAAAAATAATAATCTGAATCATTTGTTTTCAGGATAGCTTGTCATTAAGAAATATGTTTTTAAACCTCGCTCTGACAAATTTAAAACAGATTTTAAAATTATTGAATCTGGAATATTACCAAATTTCAGAACGATGTTCAATCAATCATTAAATCGAAATACACTGATATTACATTAGCTTTACATCAAGAATATTTTTTAATAATAAAAAAAAACGTATTGCCCACCTCTCTTTCCGGGTTTTTTCAGAGTACCATGTGCAGGATCACCTGAAAAATTAAAACATTTATTAAAATTATATTGAAATTTTGGAATCTAACACCATGGAAACAACTTTTAACTGAAATATTTACAGTTATTAGGTCAGAAAAAAACCACAAGAGGATAGTGAACAAAAACAACAAAAACAGTTCACTGAACAATATCAATTTTCTGAAAGTAATGAGTATAACTATAAATGAAAAAATAATTCATTGAGAAAATCAATGGGACTAGTGTGTCCCATAAAAAAATATAGCTGTTGTTAATTTTTTTCAGTAATTCAAGAAACTGCATTGGAATCTACTGTTATAGTATCAACTATAAATAAATCGTTATTGGACATTCTGACTCATTTTACAGATAACTCATTTTTGTTAATGCTTGGCATTGATGGAAAAAGACAGTTGTATAATAGTCTTGTCAGTTTTAATGTCATGTGTTTTAGTAGCTCCATATCATAATAAATTTTTATTCTATTGTGTTATGGTATATACTGATCGATAGAGAATTTTGTACTCTATACAATGATGCTGATGTTTTTTCAAACTTAATTTTTTTGCCTCTTGCTCATTACTTATATGATGTTGAACGATTTTTGGCCAATTTTTCTCTACGAATTCAAACGGACCAAAGCGCTGCCAAAAAATTAATCAGGCATTTGGCAATGATAGTGTTGATGAACGCAATATTCGACATTTTTGTGGATAGGATCGGCACTTCCCAAAGGCGAAAACTCATCAAAAAATTATATAATTACTGGATGGTGGTGAGCGACCTGTGAGATTCACTATATTTTTCTGTAACCGGGTCAAACCACCACAGCAGAGTCCTATTGTGAGGAAATCGACGAAATGTACCGAGAATTCCATCAGCAGCAAACGGCACTATCTAATCAAGCACTTCGATAACTTTGTCACCGGTAGAAACGTCACCAACTCGGACCAGGCAAAAACGGCCTTTGTCGAATTCTACGAATCCCAAGCACCCAACGTTCATTGTATTACAGTAAAAATAAACTACGATGTCTAACAGTCCTTCTTACAAGTCCCTGTCATTTGAATTATCATATGCAGAGACTTGGACTGTCGGAAGACAGTTGTGTCGCCTCTGTTTGTAAAATGATGAAACAGCTGAGCACATACTTTGTGCCTGCCTTGCTGGGAACCGAATCAGGTTCTTTGAGTTCGGCAGATCCGTACTCTCACCATCTGACCTGAAATATGATGCTGGGTTTATTTGGCCGAGTGTGAATAGGTGTGAGCCGCAATAAACCCTTGTGGGTTGCGGTGGAGGGTCGAATAGACCCACTCACTTTGGACCTACCTACCTACCCAATTTTCATGCTGATGAAATTATTTGACTTGTGTTACATTGCCAAAAGTGCACTGATTCAAATGGCGCTTATTTTGATCAAATTGAATCATAGAACTATTGTACGTTCATAATAACATTTAAAATATCGAAAAAAGTTAGATATTCACAGTTATTCGATAGAATAACATGCACCTAGAAAGTTTTCAAAATCCATCTTATAAGCGGTCTTTAGAAAGGGGTGGAAGTTTCTACTATAACTTGCTGCTGAGGAATATAAGAGAAACTTGTATCAAAAATTTTAAAAACAAATGTGAAAACTTTCTTGACCAATGGTCCTGTACATACAATTGATGAATTTTCACATTTAGTTTAAACTTGATGTACTTGTATGTGTAATTGATGACTTGTTTATTTTGTGGTAATTCATGATCACTGAAATGAATAAAAACACTTTTAGACTAAATACCACTAGTTGATTTTATATAAACGACCATTATCAAGTATAAAACTGAGATATGAAGTTTGAAAACTCGTTTATATCAGGAGTTTTCAGGTAAGATGTAAGGCCAGGTAGTTGGCGAACCAGGATGCCAACTTTAAAATTCACCACTGAAAATTCTAGGGGTTGTTAAACTTATAAATTCAAGAGAGGAGACCTACATAAATCGAGTTGCTCATTTAGGGGTATATATTTCTGGTTTTTAATTGATTTGTTAATTTCCATAGCTTCCAACAAATTCATTTTCTTCCCGTTATTACATATGTGTAGGTTTTTTGAGGTTATCTTTATTTATCTTGTGTTTTGATTCTTGAAGATGTTCATACATTGTTGATTTTTTGTCCAAACAGACGTGTTCAAATATCAAAATTTATTGAATAGTGTGGCGAATGCTCTGCAGTATATACAGGCCAAACTGTTAGAAATTTTGACGTAAGGCTCCAAGAATACCTCTGTTTGGACAAAAAATCTACAATGTATGAACATCTTCAAGAATCAAAACACAAGATAAATAAAGATAACCTCAAAATCCTACACATATGTAAGGTTTGTTCTGGTTTTAACATACAATGATGGGTATGCATAAAAAATCTCAAACGGTCCGAAATAGTCTCGGAAACATGGTTAAACCAGAACGCATTTTGAGGAGACCACTGTGCCACCTATCGTATATATGAAGAAATGAAGACAAGACAATAAATACTGTTGATCATATCCATTTTGTTATGTAGCGTATCTTTGTAGTCAGTTCAAATGTTATCTAACTTCAATTATCAATTATTTAAATCAAATAAATAAATAAACATTCTAGAAAATAGCCCAAACTAATTTATTTGCATATGAATGGACATGAGCAACGGGAACAGTTCTAAACAGTTCAGCCTCGAGAGCAAGAACGATTCGGGAAGGTTCAAGACAGTTTAGGATCATTTCGCAGTCCAAACCAGAACATAGGATTCATCTATCCGAACTTATCCTCAATAAACCAAAACGCTCTATATCAACTGCGCATGATCCTGGCGTCCTAGAACATGAATTTCGTAAAACCAGAACAAACCTGTTATAAAGGGAAGGAAATGAATTTGTTGGAAGCCACGGAAATTAACAAATCAATTAAAAACCAGAAATATATACCCCTAAATGAGCAACTCGATTTATGTAGGTCTCCACTCTTGAATTTATAAGTTTAACAACCCCTAGAATTTTCAATGGTGAATTTTAAAGTTGGCATCCTGGTTCGCCCAACTACCTGTCCTCACATTTTACCGGAAACCTCCTGATATAACCGAATTTTTAAATTTCACATCTCAGTTTTATACTTGATAATGGGGTCAAACCCGAAATCGGTCGTATAAATAAAATCAACTAGTGATAATTAGACAAAAGTGTTTTTATTAATTTCATTGAAGTGATGTACTTGCGTATGAAAATATGCACATATGTGTATAGTCTATACGAAGTCAATCCGAACAGACAAATGAAAGACTAATACACCGGGTGTGATAAATTTATTAGTTAATACTATATAATACCTTCCACATGAAAATAATGAGACTAATACACCGGGTCTGATAAATTTATTAGTTAATACTATATAATACCTTCCACATGAAAATAATGTTATACCTCGTATGAATACCACGCCGCCCATGCCATACATACTAAGAAACTGCCGACGTTCGGTAACTAATTTAGTTGTTGTCATTCAAATTGACTTTGTGTAGACTATACAAATGTATCTAGTGTAATTTTATATTTATGAGTATTGTACTCATTGCATAATTTGCATGGATGATTTTTCTTTATCTATTTGTGTATTGACGAACCTGACACTTTTTGTGTCGAGCACTCAAGATAAGGTTAGATCTGTGAAAGCCATATACACCTTCCTGATAGAGACGCCTTGTACATGAATTCTGTTACCAAGTGAAATCTTTACATATTCAACAAAACTACCGGCGTGCGGGGAGCGGATGAAACCTTGTCCAGAACCTATGTTCGAGACATGTTAATCAGTTTTGATAACACTGTGGTACTGTAAACAGCTCAATTAACATCAGCGATTTTATCCAAAAATTGTGTGGCATGAGCCAACCGATATATGTCGGCAGTCCGTTGAGTTTCTCATTCTACTGTGAGCTGTTTTTTGGGTCACGAGAGTTTAGATATAATAGAAGGAATCGTTCAAGTGTCTCTTCACCATCTTGCCATACCATGAACATGTCATCAATATAACACAGCTAACAATATGGTTTTACAGCCACTTGCTTCGAGATTTGTTGTTTGAAATTTTCCATGAAAAAGTTTGCCACCAGAACCGGTGTGTACCAAATTTCAAATCAATCGGTCAACATGAAGGGGGTCAAATTTTAATTACTAAATAATTCAAAAAAACAATGAGGCTGCAGTACTTCCTGTTGAAAATATTCAATTTGCCATTCGAATGAATAAATCTCTCACTGTAATAACTCAAAAAAGGTCAATGGAGATTTACCCATTTGTCATCAGTTTGTGCATCTGAATTGAGTCAACTAAGTAATGAAAGCGAAATGACGCGATTACTATCATTTAGTGAAAAATTGTTTTCAATTATGAAATTCTCTACACGTAAACCCCATTTGACAACATTCAGTAGTACTTAATTATATTCCAGTATGTAAAACTTTAGACCGAGCCATTCTCAATTTGAGGTTCAAATTTATAATAACGGTATGAAAGGTGAAATGCCAGATTTATTAATTGTGAAATAACTTCAAACTATATAAACTTCATAATAAACACCATTAAACTATCATAGGAAAGTAATAGTGGCCCCAAAATATAAGAAATTGTCGCTGACTCACGTTTGTATAACAATCTCTTCTTTTTACTGATTGCAAGCTTCCATCCAAATAGGAACTCTCTTTGATTAAAAGCCAACGTTAACTTTTTTGTATCAGTTTTTCGTTTGTAGAAAGAAACGATGTTATATTAATCTATATGTGCGCGTCAAGTATTGACACATGTGTAACGATTCTTTGATCTATGAGTACTTTCAAAATTTTTTAAGGAAAATTACTCACCTCTTTTCCGCTTGCCATTTTTCTTCTCGTTATAAGGAAGATCACCTGATTTGTGACCTTAAACACAGAAATATTGATTATTTTCAAAATCTTGTAGAATTGGGAAAACAAATAGGAAACAAATAGAAAACAAATCTCAAATGAGTATCAGTTGAAAAGAAATAAATAAAGCTACTTCAGAGAAAAATAGAAGATTTGATTAGTGATGTCTTCCACGTAGCTAGATTCACATGAAAAGTTAGTACATAGAAATATGTCCAAACTATGTATTTCTCTATACTAACAGGTGTAAACATTTATGAAAAAAATAAATGCAACATTTTACTCATCAAGAATTTTATCTGGTGCTGTATCCAATATATTTTTATTTCTTCTTCTTTGTCTTTCATCAGTCTTCTTTTCTGATTCTTCTTTTCATGAAGTCAATAAAATAGTAATATTAAAAAAATTACAAAATTATTCCAGATTTCTATATCAATTTAAAAGTTACTTAAAAAAATCACTGCCATTTGGAACATACTAAAAACTTGGAATACTTGAGAAAAAATAAATAAAGCATTTATGACATGACATTAAATTAGTCTTTCTTCTTTTTCTTGCTTTTCTTCTCTTTTCTTGGTCGATTAACTGGTACTTGCATAGTCATTTGTGGTTAATGTTGCTGCTGTTGTGGAGGAACTAAATTCATATCGAAAGTTGTAGTGCTATTGAGCGGCAATAGGATGGGGGAAAAATATGGCAAACTGCCACAGGGAAAGAAAGGATAGGGTACATTATTCATGTGGTAGTTAATCGTCGGATTGTTGTAAGTGTGATTGTTGTACTGTTCAGTAACAATTTTCGGGTGTTCTAAAAAAGGCAAAGAAGGCTTCGATGCAGCATAAGGAGGCGGCATTTCCTTCTTCTCAGCAGGTGTTTTGAAGGTTCTTGGTTGTGGTTCTACCAACTTCTCTTGTATTTCAGCTATACTTATGGCAGGCTTGGCGGGGTAGCTAATATCGTCCTTTTCTGTACCTTCAGCCCTTGCCCTTTTCAGAATCTCTTCTACTAAATCTGGCCCTATCAAGTCGTCCTCGTTGTCTTCTTCTTTAGAATTGGGCACTGACAGCTTTCTTTTTTTTAATGGCAATCTTGTTTCTGGTTCTTCATCCAAAGAATTAATATCTAGTTTGGCCAAAATTTGTTTATAATCTTCAGACTTTTCTGACTTCAATTCTCTTTCATTGTCTTTTTTATCTTCAGGCAGTTGATGTTCGCTAGCATCAGGTTTATTTTCAGTTTCAGGAGAATCCGGTGAACTGTTCCTGAAAGATTCAAAACAGTTCTCCTGGCTGAAAAAACTATCCGGTTGGATGCCATAATTATTACCCATCTGGGAACAATCATTAGGTTCACCACCTAAAGAATGGTTTTCGTTTAATGGAGGCGAGTGTGACAGGAATACATGGCCAGGAGAATCGGAACAAGGACTGAAGCAATTGATGGGACTAGGGGAAAATCTATTGAGATTCAAATTGTGCAAATCCGATGGTATCGTCAATGGCTTGGCCAGTTCTTCACTCTTCAGAGTTTTCTCGAAATCTTCAAGTTTTGGAACTGCTGCAGGTTGCTGATTCAATGAAGTATTTATGTTACAATCAAAGTCAAGAGCATTTACATTTAAACTGTCAACTGTTTGTTGTTCATTTGAAGATATATCATTACTTTTATCAAGAGTTATAGGATTTAGGCAAAAATCATCTACTGAATTATCACATTTAGCATCAAAGCTTTCTACAATACTAGAAATTATATTCAAATCTAAACTTGTAGAACACCTATCCGGAGATTTGATAATACTAGCTACATAAAAATAGTTCGACTTGCTGGATTCTACTTCTTTAGTTTCTTGGGACAATTTCCTCTTCTTTCTTCTAGCAGGTTTTGAGGAGAAAGGATTAAGACTAGGACAGTTTTGACATTTAGAAATGGAAAAGTTGGGTTCGCAACTCAAATTCAAAATGCTTTCGTAGCGAGTTTTAGTAACATTGAGCTGGGTCAACTCAGTTGTAAGACTGCTACAACAAGCATTCGTACACTGTACAGGAGTACTATTGTAGTCACTATCAGAAAAATCATTTAAAGTTCTGGATGTTACCGTACCTTCTTGAAGAGTGTCTTCTTTCAATTGGAACTTATTGCGCCTCCACTGCTTCGGCGCCGCCGGGTTAGAACCCTCCGGTTGGTTGAAATGTACAACGTCATTTTCGTTCAGTTTGTTGGTAGATTTGTCATAGTCTATTCTTATATAAGACGTGAAGTTCGTCATGCGACGTGGAATTCGCGGCCTGGTATTCCTTTTAGGGACAATGCATCGATTGTTTTCCGGATCAATGGGATTTTTTAAGGAACTCTGGAGTTTTGATCTAGAAATTTCAAGAGGTGAATGGATAATAGGGTTATCAATGACGTTTTCTGCGAAAGTAATCCGTTTCTTTTTAACTGTAGTACTTCTCAAGGCGGGATAATTACTGGGGCGCAAGTCGTTATTAACAGACTTTTTATTCACCATGTGATCACAACTTTTCTTTGCAGAACTACTTGTTTCAACGCTGTCTACGTGCGGGATTTCGACTGTATTATTATCTGCTTTCAAGTTATTTATATAGCTTCGGAAATCATCTGGGTTTTCATGGGATGGAGATGTAATACTAGAAACAGAAGGCTGGCTGGGATATCCAAGCAATGCTTCAGAAGATATCTCTGTTTGTGATTCTTCGTTATCAAACAAATCAAAGGTTTTATCAGGGTTCTCACAGTTGTTGAGACCATTCACTTTTTCAAGCGGTCCACTCCAAATATCATCTATTTCGTGAGATTTCATAATTTTATTCCAAGTCGAATGATTTGAGACAAGCATTTCTTTGTACTCAAAGTTTCTTTTCTGATCTGTTCTAACGGCCCCCGAAGGATCACTAGCGGAAATATGAAAACTTATGTTGGGTTCCGTGTATTTAGGACGTTTTGACTGACAACTTTCAATTATCTTCAAGTCAGTTGCTTCATTCCTAGACAAGCTAGTACGAACTTCACTATAATCAATGTTTTTCGTAACATTATCAACAGTCTCTTCGTCTGTATTATCTTGGTTGTTCAAACCAATAACTACCTCACCATTGGTAGTATCTAAATAATGGTGTTCAATCAAGATATCATCACTGCAATCTCCGTTTATGTCAGAATCTCCTTTTTGAGATTGTATGTCTTCTTCTACGACATAGTCTTGATCCTCATTATCAGAAAAACTTTCATTCACACTCCCACACCCCATTTGGTTCTCCTCAGAATCTCCCTTTCCTGTTGAACACTCTGGAAAATGATCATGAGAGGTGCTCGAAATGTCAGGTGAAGCTAGTGATGAGTAGGGATCATTGGAAATTTTTTGCTTCAAATTTGGTGAGACAGTGCTGGAAGAAGGAGAATAATCACAGGAAATATCTGATGAGGTGCACAAAAGTTTCAAATTTGAATTTATGGATGATGCCAACAAAAAACTATTGGAACTAGGTGTGCATAATCCTACAGATGATAGAGAATTCAAACTGGGGCCATTCAATTGTTTCGATATGGTTTCCTCCGTGCAACAGCTTTCACTGACGGAGTTTTCAACACGAGAAACATCACCAGAGTTAGCTTCATTCGAAGCACTTTTAATTTCCGAAGCTCCTTCAGTTTGTGTTTTGTAATGTTCTGGCGGTGAATGTGGCACATCTTCTGTATCTCTTTCATCAACTACAGACTTCGGGCTGGAAGTATTCCTGTTATCACTTTTTTCTGTTATGCCATCACTATTGACTGACTTATTAGAGCTGGTTAGGAAGTCAGTATCAGTCATTTGTTCGCGTGTGGAACATGGGCTACTTGGCAGAAATCCTGTATATACATTAGGTGACTCCGTTGTATGAATATCGTGATCTTCATGATGTTCATCAGACGGTGGAGTCACCAGCCCTTTGAACATTCTGTAAATATCTTCAGGTTGAGAAAAATCTGTCTGTGTTTCAATGTGACTAACATTTTTTGGGAGAATAGAGGATGGTTTTTTATTTACATCAGTCATCTTTTCAAGTGAATTTGCATCAGTGACATGTTTTTGACTATTATCATTATTTTTCACAGTGCACAAATTTTTTCTCATCAGCGGCCTTCTTCTTTTTATCAGCTTTTTGAAAATGAATCTCTTTTTTCTCATGGACTCTTTATTGATTCTTTTTCTCGTACGAGGGGGCTTTGTAGAAGGAACTACAAAATCCGAGTTTGAAAATAAAATTTTTCTAGGCAACTTATCATTACTAGAAGGTTCTTCAAATTGTTCAATCACCTCCTCTGGAGGCAGTACATCAGGAGATGAAGGTCTCAAGATTGGTACAGGTGATGTGTTATAAGAGGAATGAGGTTCAGTATATGATTCTGTTGAAGATGTAGCATTTGATACAGTAAATCCTCTAGATGGAGAAGTTCTATTCTGCAATAAACTAATAGAGTCCATAAAGGATGAAGAAGATTCCACGTTTTTTGTCTGTAACAAAACCAAGTGATAAAACATCTTATCAAAACATCTTATATTTATTTGATACGCATCGAGTTTACTGATGTTAATAAATAGTTACTGATAGTTTATGGCATAACATTGAGCACACACACGACAATGGGCAGAGAAGAAAGAAAATAATTGGGCAACACGATCAGTAGAATTGGAACCTCTGGCAGAAAATAAATCTATTAAAAAACTTTTCCAACAAAATACTGCCTTCGAGGCATGTTTCTCCAAGTTGACTTCAGATAAACAACACGACCTAGAGACTGAACCCCTCGGATAGAAACTTCCAACACCGGACTCGATATTTTAAAACAATTGGATAATGGTAAAACAAGTCTGGAAATATTATGCACAAAGGTAGGATGCCATTCTGAATACAAGATAAGGGGCAGCATTTTTTTTGTAGGTTGGCTGTCCTTGTTCATCTTTCACTGCCTGGGCCACTGTGCCTACTATTTTTGCGAGTGCATTGGCTAGGCAGTACTCCTGTTATTTGAGCTGTGCATTTGACTTTGTTAATCATGAAAAACTAGCTTCAAAATTGGAATATAATGGTATAAGAGGTGTTTCACTCAGTTGGATAAATTATTTTCACCAGAACTGAGATCCATTTGTATCATTGCAAATGACGGAAAATAATAGTACTTTCAAATTTAACAATGGATGTACTCCATATTTGAAGACAGTAGTTACACAGCCTATATTGATGATTTTTCATTAATGGGCTTGTTTCATGCAATGGAAAATGATACTGGTTTGCTTATAGACTGATCGAGTTAGGGGTATAATATACTTATCAAGCCTAATCGGTCCAAAAATCCCTTTATATTTGCAGAAAAAATAATTCGAAAAGCAAGAATTTAAATTGGCCGCGTGTCTGGTGACCAATGAAATTGATTGTGTCTAGAGCGGAGTTGCCAAGTGTATTGGTTTTAATATCCAATCACAAATCTGATGATTCAATTTGAAAGACGCCATTTTTGTTGTTATTGTTGTCAACTCGGTGTGAATACAAC
>WOGP01000511.1:0-23923 GCA_015342065.1 Leptinotarsa undecemlineata | reverse complement strand
ACCAATAAAAAAGCAATTAATACGTCATAGTGGTGGGGGGAGGCTTAGAACCGGCTCAAATCTCCTACTGCCGTCCTAGACGGAAAATTTATTTTCTTCATTTCCCGAACGCCAACTTGGACCACCTTTAATTCGTCATTCACTTGCAGAAGTACTTTAAGTATACAACTATCTCGAAAACGGCATACCATTTGAAAAAAAACCCATTTTTCAGTTTCAAAAACTGAAGGTTGTGGTCGAAGGTTGAAGATTGAAAAAACACCAGGAAACCTCAACTTAACAACCTTAAGAAAAAATTAAGCACTAGACTCCCGGATTCTGTTCAAAAATCTGCAAATATTCCAAATAAACCTTTAACATCTGAAAGTTTTATGTTGATTGGTGTATATTGTTTGACTTGAAGTGAAAGTGAAGCTCTAATATATAAGGAAGCAAACGTGTAGTTGAAAAATCAGTATATTTCATTTCCTGATGATAACAACTTGATTGGTGTAACACGCGTAGTTGCAGTTCTGCTATATGGAGAGACATGTAGAATGGATACTACAACGAAGATTCCAGTTTTAACTTCAGCAGTTCAACTTGAGCAACACATACATATATTTCAATTCATCTATTGTGGTTGAAATTTCAAACTTGGTACTTATGTATTGGGCAAATCTCTGGAGTTAGTGATTTCAGGTGATATAAATTATTCTTCCTGCAATAATTTTCAACTTCCTCTCCCATTCCACTGCTTTCAGTCTGTCATCAACTTTCGTGATTTCATTTTGTAAATCACACAACAGGGTAATATTTATTATGTAGAAATTTTCCCATTAAGCTAAACTTCAAAACATTTTATATTTCAAACAGTTAAGCCTAAACAATGTTCAAAGCTGATGTAATAATGAAATGGACAAAACTGACTGAATTTCTGATTGGATGGAATTTCACAAAGGTTTGTATACTTTAATTTTCATTATTTTTTGCGAAATGAAGGTTTATTGAATACTTCACCTTTGTGAGTTCCATACTCGGAGCGAATATGCTACGAATATAATACGACTAACCTTTTGAGGCTGGAGTTGTACAAATAAACGTGTTGTTATGAATAATCGACTTAAAAGGTATTCTATTCTCATAATATTCAATGCTTGAAATACATTACATGGCCGACTGTTGTTCCGTTCACCGAAAATATTGACAGAGTTTCCTAGTCGCGTCTGTCTGTCTGTTTGTCAGAACGCGATAAACACAAAAATAAGCCGTTATTGTTTACTGAAGACTCGGGAGAAATGTGTGAATCGGACGGCTCCAAAGTAGTAAATAAAATATTCACATGTTGTTTTGGATTGTTTCCGGGTTTTGCGGTGGTTTTCTATGGTTATGATTTCCAAACTTTTTGACTGCAACCGCGGCAGTCATCTTCAGTGGCGTGATTGAAGTACTCTTCTTGACATGTAAACTGAAACTGTGATTGAGAAAAATGTACCATGATTTGCCAATATTCAAATGGATTAGTCTCCACAGGACAAAATCAGCAGTTGGCAGAGTCCCATTCTTGCCAACCGTCGTGAAAGAGCATTCATAAGATGAAGTAATTGACTTCGGTTGAAAGCTGGATTTATTTGGTCGAATTCGTATAGGTGTAAGACATTCACGACATACCTTATACTTTTTTGTTTTTGTTGGTAAAGGTCAAGAAAAAAAAATAAAATCATGCAATTGTATTTTTTTCTTTGCTGACCTTTAGCAACAAATTCGTCAAAATAAAGACAAATTGTACATAAATTAAAACTTTCCATTGTTTCATCCCAAAAAATAATAATTTCATAACCATTAAGTCAGGCTTGGGTAGACGCTTCCAAATATTTGATGGTGAAGGATATTATCCGTAGAATTTGCAATGAGGAAATCATTTGCGAATTGGATTTCCCTCATTCATATGATCTATCATGTAATTAATTTGAATTTACATTGAATCATCAAGTCGTCTTAACGAATTTGCATATAACCCAAGGAATTCATTTACAAATCGATTATCCCAAACATGGTCGTTATTAGCTAGAGAATATTAGCGTGAATATTTAACATAAAATGGAAACACACTGTGACAATTCCCTCATTCATATTCAGATACGGGTATTGTATGATAAACTGTTGGTACATCTCGGACCCAATAATTTATGGTACAATGAATGGGTCATTAGATACACATTTAGGACTGTCGGGATGAGATAGGAAACACGATTGATGCTTGATTAGTGGGTTGTTTCAAAGATTATTACTATGAATATTGTCAAATATATAGGTTCAATATATTGGTTCATCAAATGATTGACTGTTATAATTCAATCACGCTGTTGTTGTTAAATGGATATGAATCATTACCCTACAAAGGTTAATGATTCATATATAAAAAGAACATACATAAAAGAACTACCATATTATTTCCTGCACCAATGCGATTAATTACGAAAACCAATCTTATACATTAAGTATATTCCCGTATAATGTTCAAGATGGAAGTGAAAAGGAGGACTTAACAGGTAGCATCTGCTTTAGATATATGGCCACATGATTTGTCCATTTCAAGCCACATGCCACATACACATATACGTCGAACTCTGTCACCAAACAATTGTTAGAATACAGCAGAAATGAATCACGTTGTTCAACATGCCTATTCTGATTCATCATGTGAAGAAACTTGGACTGTCTAAACAGCAGATCACTTATAGTGTGCCTACCCCATCGTGAACCAAATTGTTTTCGTAATATTGATGGAGTTTTTTCTCAACACCAAACCGTTATTAGAACACGAATAACATGCACGAATTGAACTATTGTTAGTAAAAAAAGTAGAATATTTCTGATGCGATACACCAGAAAGCCATCAGTAATATAATTCAGAAAGCTGAAGAATTCTCAAAATTATTATCATTATTATCAATTATCTTGATTATATAATGACGTTACATTCAATATATTCCAGAGAAGTGATTATTTTTCCAATGCGATGAAATGATGAAAATTATTGAGGGCTAGGCAGCCAAAACAAAGTTTTATGATATGATATGATATGATATGATAGCTATAAAATTAACACCTAGCTGTCATCATTCTTGAATCGAACGTAACTCTGAGGGACTAGTTATGCATAATTCTCACAATTTCAGTCACTGTCATTATGTTGAACCAATTTAATCATATGCTTGAATGTATTTAAAAAATACTTCAATATGACATTTCCACTTGACAGCAAATTCAGGCGTCACAATACTGACGCCTGACAATACTAGTACAATATTCGAATGTATATTTGACTGAACATCAAAAATGCATAAATAGTTCTACATAATGTGGCAGGGACTAGAAGAAAAGAGAATTGAAACTTTCTATGTTTTTTACCATTTTTATTTGTAACTAACGTTACTGCAGTTTCGTTATATAAGAACATTTTCAAACTTATACATTGAACTATAATGTAGAAATAAGGACATTTTCTAACTCAAACATTAAACTTTATACATTGGAGAATATTATACAATGAAGAATATTATACAAAGAATATGTAAATCAAATAAAACTAACCAATATACTTCACTGATTCATATAACCTCACGAAAATAACAATCCTCCAATTCAAACTCCACCTTGAATACCAACAATATTCGGAAAACTCAATATCTCATTGAAACTTGGATATTGATATGATGACATTTTCGAATAGATACATTAATCTGAATAGTACCGATTTCATTGGAATAGAAAAAAATACGGAACGTTAAGTAAGTTGCGTGACACGTTTTTCGGAATCGTGGTTTTTCATCATGCTGGTCGTTCTCATGGTAATTATTGCAGAATAACTGAGCTTTTGGACCAAAATGGAAATATTAGATGAAATTTTGAGGTCTTATTATTATTTCGATTCATATACCGTACCTATATATACGGGGTCTGTTCAAAATATAAGGTGAATGTTCAATTTTCTCAGGCTACGCATATTGCAATTAGCATGTTCAGTTTTTTGGTGGGAGCCATAAAAAATGGAAATGTTTTGCGTTTTTCGCGATTTTCTGTTAATGAATTGAATGGATCAAAGAATTTGTATCAGATTTTATGTGAAAAAAGTGCTCAGAAACACTTGAAATGTTGACAGTATCATACGATTATTGTACTCAGTCATAAAAATGTTTATATGTGGTACAAGCTATTAATAGAAGATCGAGAAGCCGTGAATTTTGACACTTTCCCTGGAAAGGTTGAGAAAGTGAAGAAAATTGTTATGGAGAATAACTATTAGAGAATTTGCTGAGGATGTCAGCATATTGGTTGGCTTATGCCATGCATGATATGAACATGAAGCGTGTGATAGCCCGAAGTTCGATCCATAATTACTGAATTTTGACCTTGAAACCATCGCTGACCGTCGCTCAAGAATTGTTGAATCACGTCAACGGCGATCCAGAACCAACGTTCAATCTTTTCTATGGAGGAGCGCACGAGAGCTAAGACCAAAAACCGCATGCCAAATTTGATCAAATGTGAAGGTTTTGCTCACTGTTTCCTTTGATTATTGTGACGATGTATCATTTTGAAGTTATGCACAGCTTGCCAAAAGCAATACGAAAAAAACGACATTGTGGAAAAATAATTAATGACGTTCGCATCTCGATTATGCACCTGGTCACTCATCATTGCTAGTTCGTAATATTTTGGCCAAAAACAAAATTGTAATTATGTTTCAGTCACCGTATTCTCCAGAGTTTTCCTCCTGTGACTCTTTTTTGTTCACAATATTGAAGAGACCCATGAAAGGACAGTGCATATTAGAACTGCTTGAAGGATAGGGGAAAACGCCGACACAAGTGTATTATATTTAAGGAGACAAAATAGAAATTAATGAATGAATAATAGTTTGTCGAAAAGAATTATAATCAACCTTATTTTTTGAACAGATCTCGTATATAAAAATCATGTCTGACAGATGTGAATTCATTTATACTCAAACTCTGTTATTTCTGAGGAATGTCGCAACCAGCAATAGATAAAAAAAATTGTTCCGAAGACGCTTGATTTTGTCACACTGGATGTTGTCGATGCTAGTCTATGAAATTTTCAGGTCTTGTGGTTGTAATGCGTTTACGTTCAGTTTGTAAGGGAAACTCTATATTAGAATGTTTGAGTTTTTATATGCTTTTGAACAGTGAACAGTTCTCATATTTTTTTTTTAAGATTTAGAAGGGCAGTTGTTTTCTAGGAATTGAAAATAATAAACGACTCTATATAAAGAAGTATATTATGATTTATAAAAATAAAGCAATGGGATCACTTTTGGTAATTTGAAAGGGGTCACTATTGTATATTATTGCAAGGAGATTTGAATAAAATTAATTACTGAATAGAATTACAGAAACATTATATTAAATCTAAGTGTAGAAAAATGTAAATATTGTATCTTCAGTCAAAAATTAATATCTTCAACAAGTGTTTAAAATAGAGAATATGAGCTCAGAAAAATCTCAGGAAATAAGAGATCTTGCCGTGATGTTTTAGGTTCAAAAAATGGTGCGCATTACAGAAACAAACAATATCCCATTACTTTTGTTCGACAAATGATATTGTGAAATGAAATGAAAGCAGGCTGTATTTTGCTTCTTCAGTATCGACAACACTCAATTGAAGTTTCGTGTAAATCCTGATCGAATAAGTTATATATTACAAAGTTGAAGGCTTGAAGAATCTACATAAGTATCACGAATATTGTGTATATTTGAGTTTGATTGCTTAATTCCTCTAGAAACTTTTATTCATCTTCCAGAGACTCTAATGAGTTATTTCATGAACATTTCAAAGCAGGAAGTATCAGATGATCATTTTTCCTTTTTGTCCAAGAAAACTAGGGGAGGGTGATGCAAGTGAGTCATACGGGGTAATTGCGTCTCTTGAAACAATTCGTACAACCGGCAACAAACAGTGCAGTTTACATCTCTAGCAACAAGTGCATATTGCGAATAGAAAACTCACTGAAAACTATCAGAAATGGGGTAAATATAAATATCTTTTGAATACCATGTGGTATATTTAAGGTGAATTACTCAAGGATTTTTCGTACTTTAAAGGCTTTATTTATTAACGAATTTAACATAACCTTATATTTGAGTAATACCGTCTGAGGTTTAGAACGTTGCTAAATGTACCGCTTCTGCTATGATTTATTTTTAAAGATTTTGATGTCACGTTGTGGCAAGTGAAATATAGCTCACTTGTCATGACTCACTAGTAAGTTAATTGTATTTTTGCAGGTTGAAAATTGTCTGTAAATACGTGCGTAAAATCCAAAAGGGTTATACTCAATAGATGCTATACAACGTGCCTTAGAAACTGTTCATAATAAAGGGATATTCATCAAGAAAGCTAGAGTGATCTTCAAAGTTCCGAGAACTAGCATACACTCATGGTTGAAGCGCCATGGTCTCAATCCGGTTAAAAACCTAGGCAGGTTCAAACCCGTGTTCACTGAAAAAATGGAAATAGAATTGTGTGAACATAACATACACTTAGAAAAGCTATTTTATGGACTCCCAACTACAGATTTTCGATGAATTGCATTTTAGTCTGTTGAAGCTAACCAAATCAATTATCCATTCAATAAAGTTCGGAAGCCGGCACGAAAAAACTAGCTGACATCATTTTCAAAACGTCAAGGAAACCTCTCTATCAAAAGACCTGTAGCAATAAGCATAGTAAGAGTGACAGAATTTCCTAAACACAGAGTTAGTGAGTTTTTTGAAAATTTAAAGGAGATATTGAACAAGCACAATTTTCCCTAGTATAAGTTATATAACTGTGATGAGACAGAAATTACCTGCGTCTAGAAGCCAGGAAAAACCTTAGCCGAAAAAGGAAGGAAGCAACAGGGAAGATTAACTTCATTAGAAAGAGAAAAGAATACAACTTTATCAGCATGTGTCAGTGCTACGGGCACCTTGATTCCACCATTTATAGTGTTTCTTCGTATAAGAATGAATCCAACCTTGCTGAATGGTACATTTCCTGGAACAGTAGGATTTCCTGCTAAATCAGGATGGATGGATGCCGACCTATTCATTAAATTTTTTAAGCATTCTATATACGACGAAGGAGTATGTGAATGTTCTACTGATATTAGATGGTCATTCAACCCACAAGTCGAGTCAAAAATCTGGCTAGAAATTCTGGAGTTATCATTTTGACTTTACCTCCTCATACGTCGAATAGGCTACATCCTCTTGATGTAAGAGTATTTGGACCATTCACAACCTAATTGGCAAAAGAAATTACCAACAGGCTCACAAATCACCCTGACTGTAAAATCACTGAATATAGCATTGCTCCTATTATCAAAAACACCCTAATTAAAGCATTTACACCAATAAATATTATCGAGGGCTTTGAAAAAACGTAAATTTGTGCGTATGATCTGGATGCGTTTCAAGAGAGCCACTGTAAGGCAGCAGAAAACATTCTTCAAACCTAATCCAACACAGAAAATGTCATTACCTTGGTTAATTCTGTGAACTTTGCGAATTTACCTCATTCAGTGTCGGTTGAAGATGACATCCATAGCGATCCAAAAATCCTTTCAGTTTTTTCAGAGGCAACAGAACAACCGTCCTACAGTTCTGTTTCTGTTTCATATTCAGACCCAATCCCCAAAAACCATCTGACAGCAAGAATAACACCAAAACAATTCTAGAGACAAATCAACCGTGGTTCGGTGATGTTAAATTAAATTCAAGTCCAATCCCTCGATCACATCAGAAGGAAAAGGACACCAAAGCGAGTTTAGAGCCAGAACAACTTTCATGCAGCCATTTCCCTATTTCAAAATCAAGTCCAATATCAAAACCATCTCAAAGGAAAAGCAACACCAAAACAAAATCCAGAACCACAGAAGGATCTAAAATAATCACCAGTTCACCTTACTAAGACCAACTGGAAGAGAAATTATAAGAGAAATTGAAAACAGTAAAAGCTAGATCAGCTGAGAAAAGTGTTGGGCATGCAGGGGCAAGTTCGTGTGATGAAAAAGGGGGATATTTAGAGAAAATGAAAAAAGGTACATCAACAAACGCAGCGAAAATGTCAGAGGAAGAAAAAACCACAATATGGGTTTACTGTTATGAGACATATGGAGACACTTATTACGAAGATCATGTGCGTAGAATGTGGTGCCTGGATGCACGAGGAGTGTTCAGTTAATGAACCGGGGGCTAAAAATTATGTCAGTGACAACTGTCGTTGATAACTAGTATAAGAACTCATTTGTCCCATACGGGTGATTTACTTACCCTACACCTTGGGGCAAGTGAGTCACTTGTCATTTTTTTTAAACTCTGACGTTGCCCTGACAGTTAATATTTTCTTCTCTTCTCAATATCAGGTTATTACTTGAATAATCAAATTTTATATTTATTCAATACACGTTGTTTAATTTCTAACAGTGAAAAAGTTATAAATCCTCCTCTATACATGATGGAAATTGTGCTATCCTATTTCACATCCGTATCGAGTTGTTGAACTACCCAGTTCATGAAATCATACAGTACAATTGCACATTCAGTAGTTTTTAGGATAATTTTCAGTAGCAAAATATTATTAACTTTACTGTCTCCATTTTCTATAAGTATGACAGGTCAGTATCACTATCGATTTCGTTTGAAACGCATAAGGAAGCGTATGATATACCTGTTTTGGTATGAGTATTCGTATCTTCAACCTCAATGACATGTTTTAGCTCAAAATAGCTCAATCTTATCACTTTCATTCTCTCAGCTGTGTGCTATCCATCAAATATTGAATGTTATTGAGAGTCCTCGGTAAACATTGCATTTGCAAAAAATCAAACAAGAAGGGTATTTGTAAGATACATGCAACTGAATCTGAATGGGATATTGAATATACATTTTTGCCATGATCGATATATTTGGTAAAACATTGAACATCATGAATATGTCTCACAATGAATAATTTTTTGAACTGATGAAAATTACTTTTTTCATCATGAATCAAAATTATGAAAAGAATAATATTTTATTTCCTTTCCCTTTCGATCAGAAACTAGATGAATACTCTGAGATGAAAATTGTTAGTGATTCTAAATAACGTTATTGGCAATATGTGTTTGAGACCTACATTCAACAATTCTAAAAAGACGGATTATTTCCATTCTTTATTAAACCATTTGTCAAATAACTATGAGTTAATGCCCATCATCGGATAGACGTTTGCTTCGAGGTGTTATGAAAATATGTTTTTCATGATGGTAAAACTCTTAAACACCTCAAATACATTCCGTTTTTCAAAATTCATTTCGAGCTGATGAAAATGCGTATATTTTCAATCAATAAAAAGTATGTATTTCTTTCAACGTTGAAAAAGGAATATTTTATTTCATCATCACTACAAACATCCAATGAAAAAATATTTAAAGAAAAATGTTTCAATTACGTCATTTCAAAGCCTCATTGAGAAGGCATGATTACAAAATTCTAAAAATAACCATGTTGCAAGCACATCCCATATTGAATAAAATACGTATTTCTTCAATCCCTCTCGAAACGGCAACTTTCATATAAACATTAAATTAATGGAAGGTACTTTTGTTTCATTACTTCGGACATCCATTGTCTACTATGATATAATATGATTAAAAATTTTTGAAAGATTAAATAAGATTGAAAATCAAACTAGCCGAAAATAACAATTATATTGAGCAGAAAAACCCTGAAATGTAATTATAATAAAATAAAAATTGAGCGAAAAATCGAACAATTGAAATGGAATGAAAATTGAAAGATTTAAAGTCAAGTTACTTCACGACGCTTCGATTGTAGTATCCACAATCGCCTTCGGGTGATAGAGTTGACTATTTACAGGTGATTCGAGTGCTTACACCTATCCGCTCTTCCTTCTCTCCCTCTCACCGGTTCAGCGGGAGATGACCATTTGGTAAAAATTGACCGTTTTTCGCTTGATTATGGGTGTCTATATTTGCATATATCTACGCTAGTTTGGCTGAATGCGTCGTTGGGAAACCAATATGCAGCTTCTTTGAATTTCCTCCTGAACCAGTGCAGGGATATGCAACATATGGAATACTAACAATGGAAACGTCGTGAAGTAACTTGGCTTGAAATTTTTTTATTTTTATTCCATTTCAATTGTTCAATTCTAAATTTTTCGTCTGGGTTTTCTCTGTCTAATATAATTGTTATCTTTAGGCTATTTTATTTTTCCATTCCATTTCTTTTTTCAGGGATTTGAAATCAGCAAAAGACAGCAGAGATCCACTCAAATCAGCGGTTGTTTATTGGATTCCATGTAACTGTGGTATATATCGATCAGACGAAAAGGAACATTGGTACCCGTCTAGTCGACCACAAGCGTAGTTGCCGATTGGCACAGACAGAGAAATCTGCAGTCGCTGAACATGCATTGATGAGGAACACAAGATATTCATACAAAAACTATTCAATGAGAATGTAATTTAAAGCCATGGAAATACACAAACACTAAAAGAACTACAACATATGGAAAGAGAGAACATATTTATCAAAGATCTGCCACACGGCATTAAAAGGTGCCAAAACGAAGCCATATCATTCAAATCGCGCGGAAAGTGCGTGAAAAATCAACACTATAAATGACATGCATAAATGAGAGCTTCAGTTTCAGTTGACACGTCAAGAAGAGTATTTCGACAACGCCATTGAAGATTACTGCCGCTGTTGCAGTTGAAACTTTCAGAGACGATGATCATATAACACTTTTCTCTATTCAGTTTGTATTCCAAACATTCGTTATGGAGTTCTCACTGGTGGACATCTGATGTTTTGCCGTGGGATGAGAAAGCAGATAGCCAAAACGCAATGTTCCTTTGTTGGCATTGGCTCATTATTGGTAATAGTGTCATGAAGCCAGACAGAAGAGTATTTATTTTTACAATATACAGGGCTATTCAAATTCGTTTCTGTACATAGGGATCTCCTAAACGATAAGAGATAGAGTATCGGTTGAATTGTGGCAAAGTTGCGTATTTCAAAGACCCATGCAATGATGTGAAGAAATCGAATATAGTTTTTTTGGTTCTGGAGATATACAGGAAAAAACAAAAAATTCCTAATAATTATTTTGCCTATAACTTCTTTATTCCCAGACATATTGAAAATCGGTCAACATTTTGCTATTGGTACTTGATGTCAGCTATCAGAATTTGTCCATGAATCTTTTATATAGGGTGTCATCTGACTTGGGCCACACCCATCTTTGAATTTTTGAATACGGACCTGTATTTTTTGTTGTAGTTTTTTGATCATAGACGTTCACTTCATACTGAAAAATTTTATTTTATTCTATATTTTGGGATGTTTCAGTAATATTTGATTATAATTGAGTGAATTATTCCCTTTTAAATTACGGCCCTGGATATTGGTTGACTGAGTTAAATACAATAACATCTTTTGTTCCATTCTCACTTAAACTCATTTATTTTGTATCGCACTGTATGTATTTATATTGACATGAGTACCTTCGAGTATTGGGCGTGAGTGTGTGGTACCACGAAACGAGGGACTTACCGCCTCTCTCACCAAAATCTGCCAACGCATCTTTATAGCTTAACTCACCAAGGTATGTTAAGAAAGTACAATACGGTTATATCATTTGTAATATATAAAGTCTCAGTAACCTTATTATATACAATTTGCTAATATTGAAAAACACCAACTTTCACGTCTCCGTATGTAGCGTAGAGTTTTTGGCGAGTTTTTTTTCCATTTCTAGGTACCTATTCATATTTTTTCATATTTCCATTGTTCTGAGCGTTTTCTACAATGAAATTTGAATAAGGAAACCTTCAATTATTATCTATATCAAAAATATATTAAATGTGTTTCAATGCACAGATAAAGAAATGATAGCAATAATAACATCCAAAACGAACACTATAATTGTAATGAAAATTGAAATGAAGTAATTTATATACAGAAAAAAATTAATGGCGCAATAAATGTTCGAATTGGAGTCCTTCCTTTTTGAGACAAATAATGGGCCAATAAGATGGCCTGCAAGATCACCTTATTTTATTATTTTGGACTATTTTCTATGGGCGACATTGAAAAATAGGATTTACGCTTGCAGAGAGATAGAAAATGTGGAAGATTCGAGATTAAGGATTTTGAATGATTTCGCAACAATGCAGCAAATAAGTATATTAAGGGCAATAAATAGTATGAAAAACCAAGTTCAAAAATATATATAATTTTTTTTTCTGTGTATTGAAATACATTCAATATATTTTTGATGTAGATATGTCTCAGATAATCATATTCGTAGTTCATTGTAGAAAACGCTTAGAGCTATGGAAAAAACATGAATAGGTACCTGTAAATGAAAAAGAAAACACTCGAAAAACTCAACGGTCTATAGGGAGACACAAAAAGTTTCCATTATGTTTTTATTCAATCCAATCAACCAATTTCCAGGGCCGTAATTTAAAAGGTAATAATTCACACAATTATAATCAAATATTAACGAAACATCCGGAAATATAAAATAGAATTCAATTTCTCAGTATAAAGTGAACGTTGACAAAACAAAAACTACAACAAAAAATTCAGGTCCGTATTTAAAAATTCAAAGATGGGGGTGGCCCAAGACAGATGACACCCTGGCACATCAAGTGCCAATGGCAGAATGTGGACATATTTTCTATATGTCTGCGAATAAAGAAGATATGGGCAAAAATATTTGGGATTTTTTGTTTTTTCCTGTATATCTCCAGAACCATATCTACATTAAATTTTTTACATCATTTAATTGGTCTCTAAAATACGCAACTTGGCCACTATTCAACCAACACTCTATCTCTTATCTTTACGAGATCCCCATGTACATAAACGATTTTGAATAGCCCTGTATAATCTTAAAATAAGTACTTATTTTGGATAATAAAAGTTAAATGGGTATATGCCAAAACTGATGTCGAATACAAGTGGTGGTTCTTCAATAACAGAAAAAAAATGTCGTAGTACGTAATAGGCATAATATATAGATTTTTCTCCATTAGAGAATGCGACCAATAATTCCACTCCATAGTTTTGTTAACGTGTCCTTCACAAGCGACCTTCTGGTGCAAATCACAAATAATCATATTTTTGTAATCTGCATACGTTATTTCTCAATGTACCTACTATACCTATATACGCAACCGGTCTCTGCGATTTTGATTCAGTTTTGCGGATATAACGGATACTGATATAAAATGAAGCGCATACAGTTTCACGGCATACCTACTTTTGCGGCCTTCAAAAGCTTTCAAACTAGCCTGGTTGAATGAATATTTTTTTCGAATAATTGGATTATTTCGAATATATCAGTTTTGACCTGAAGCCGAATTGTGTTCTGTGGAATATTCGTTTGGTTCCATATACCTACATGATTAAAATTCCATTTAAATTTTGCTGCAGATCAATAGAGATAAAATTCTAATAATTTCTGTTGAAAGAACCCATATCAGAGTTTGTCAGAATAAATTACATCAATAATGATTAATCAAATCATTTTTGACGAAAACTTCTTCCGCAGCAACTCGAGAGAGATAGTGTTGAGCTGGAAAAGTGAAAATGATTTCAATATTTCGCCGGACGCATTTTAATGGATTCATTTGCATAATGTGACAGTCTCAGTTCGGGAATGTAAAATGTGCTTTTCTAGAAATAATGTATGGTGATTTGGTTTGGGAAACTCTTTGCGCTGCCTTTGGAATAACGAATTTTTATTTCAATCTCGCAAATGAATTGGATTCGGTTATGAAACGAAATTTTTCAAGGAAATTTGAAACATATGTGGAATAAAATCGAGGACATCACAATGCTGGCAGGGTCTATAGCTGGAACAACGCCATGATGATCATAATTTTTTATGATTTGCTGGAAAACTTGCATATTTTCAAATGAAAATTGGGTTAAACATCAGACAGGGTAGGTCAAAAAATCTATTCATCCTGAAATTAGGTACAACAAAATGCTAATTGAAAATTCTATTTAGAATTGGATGTCATGGTTTTTGAAAAATTTCAATTTATATGAATTGATATAAACCTAATTCCTGAACAAATCTATTATTTTTTGATCTGCCTTATCTGCTCTTTGACTACTGACGTTATTGTTTTGATTGTGCAATAATTTTTTGCATTCTATTTTGGAATTCATTACGGACACATCTCATATCGTGAGACCTTCATCAAAGTTACACAGTATTTATGGAAGAGTCCATTATACTGTTATGAAATACAACAGTTTGGAGACTTCTGCAAACGATATCGTATCAACAAAAAGTAGGGTGCCGAGTTGGTTATTCCTATAACTGAACCCTATTATTTCGGAATCTAATCCAATGAACACGTTCCGCTGTAAATTTTTTACTACTGTCCCTCACATTCATCCTTGCCAACTATAAAAGGGTGAATTCTATTCCATAAAAGTGGGATTCAATCATCCAATAGAAAACTCCTGGATATCGGACAATATAGAATATCTTTTCCCAAACGCCCAGAATGAAATATTGTAGGAGATACAAAAAAGGTCGTTGTGATACATCTCGAGATATAAATTTATATGAAGGTGTTCTGTGCCTGGAATTCAATGTGAGGCGGATCGCCACTAATCAAGTATTATGAAATATACGCATAGTACAATCCTTTATCTCCCAAAATGTTTGTACACAGGTATATCCTCGTATTTTCATTCTATAGTGAAAGAAGAATACTACGGTGTGTACCCTACCAATTGAAAAATTGGTTATTTTAATTTTTCATAATCTACAGTCTGATCCATTCGAAATATAGCACCTTTATGGAACATATATTTCTCAACCGATTGAATTTTTTTTAATTGGGTAGACTTTCAGTAAATCTAAGTGAACACCAAATTTCATGAATGTTTATTCAAAATCTGTTCACCGAAAACTATGCACAGAAAAGCAGTCACTCAAAAATAATTAACCGAAATAAATGAAACGGAATGATTCAATGAATGTATGTATCTTGATTGGTTGTTAGTACGAATACACAAATGTTGATATTCGTGTTTTAATCTGGATTTCAGTGACCTTCTTGGGTTAGGTTAGGTTAGGTCTAAAGTGAGTTGGTTTATTCGACCCTCCACCGCAACCCGTAAGGGTATATTGTGGCTCACACCTATTGAAACTCGACCAAATAAACCCAGCTTCTTAACGAAGCCGATTAGTTTGTATAGTGGTTGGTCTTTCAGCTTAGATAGTAAGAGTACGGCACTGACGAACCCTAAAAATCTGATTCGGTCCCCAGCAAGGCAGGCAAAAAGTATATGCTGTGCTGTTTCATCTTTTTCCAAACAGAGGCGACACACACTGTCTTCCCACACTCCGAGTATCTGCATATGAGGATTCAAATGGCAGTGTCTTGTAAGAAAGTTTGTTAGACATCGTAGTTCTTCCCTACTAGTTCAAAAATTGTTTGGTATCAAGCTTCGAGAGGTGAATAAACGCGTTGAAGTGAGCCCATACTGAAATATTCTTCCAGAAATCCATAAATCTTCTTCCAGGTGTTTGTTGGGCAAAGCCTAAAGCGATGGCAACGACAGGTTCTGGTCCGATGAAGCTGCTTGCAGCACACTTCTTTGCAAGGGAGTCAGCAGCCTCATTGTCTTCCAGGTCTTCCAGTTACTATGAAATTATTATATCAATGAACTGATATTAAAATTTGATTTTCAAACTTATTTTAGTTTTACCCGAACTAGCGTCAGTGTGATTGGGAAACCGTTCCACAGAAAACACTACTTTCAACCTGGACCGACACACCATACCATGCACGATGGCTTTCAAAAACCATTTATTGCTTGTAAACCGTTCTGTTCCAGGAATAATTTTGTCCTCAGTAGAGTAGAACGCTAAGGACTCCGTCATATACACCATCATATCCAAATTTTTATAACATTATTGTATGTATAAGCATGATATTCTGCTCGGAAATTAAAATTGAAATTATCGAATCAATGAATCAAAAAAGCGAAAATGCAAATTAAAAAAGTGTTAATATCAAATAAGTTGAAGTTGATTCCTTCATGATTGAAAATGTTTACGATTTGAGCGATTCTTCCTTCTGAAATTCTGAAATTATATCCAGATCAATGGAAATGTGATAAAGATTATAAAACATGCTTAAAAATTTAAAAAAATGTTCGCGTCGTAAATGATACTGCAGATAGAGGAGTTCATTTGATGGAATGCATATAATCAGAGTTAAACTCATAATGAGGAACAGAAACAATACTTATTGCAAATTGTGGCAATGTATAGAAATCAATTTCCTGATGTTGGAAGTCATTTTTCGAAAACTAATAGATGAATTATCATGAACTTATCATTTTACCTATCTATGACATCCTACATTCCTTTTAACTACATCGACTTTGTCTCTTTTTCAACCGCAAAGTACTGTTCCCTCGCATTGTGTTCATTAAATGGATTCGCACAATTTTCTTAGATATCAAGCAGCAACTTGATTCATTCTTGTTTGGATTTGGGGATCTGCTTCTGTAGAATAGGGATGGTGAGTGTAGAATCACAGCACTTAGGCCACATGTGACCAATTGTACATCTTTCCAAGGACGTGTCCTCCTAGGTCATCGTTCATCCTGTCCTTTCCAGGAAGGTGAATTGGTCATTTGGAGATATATCCTTTATATTGGCAGGGGTAGGCCAAAACTCGTCGAATACACGCTATCTTTGGCAACCTTGAGGTGTCTCACGGTGGCCTCCGAGAAGGTTTTGGAAGGTGCAGCGATATCACTGTCGCGGCTTCTTCAACCTTTTTGGGGTTTCTTTCGTGGAGGTGAACAAGTGAGGGAGCTTTCCTGCAGGGGTAGCCGGTTCTTTGCCTTTTTCAAGCGGTAGGTTGTGGTGGATATTTCTGTTCATCCCCAGACCCCGCCTTAGATTGAGGTGAGCACTTCTGTCCAGCCTCGGGAATGATTTATGTTTTTGTTGTTTCTCTTTTTGTGTTGTTTCATACATGTGTATTCCCACGAGTAGCATAGGAAATGTTGATCACATTTGGAAGAGCCTCGCATTACAGGAGGTAGGCTGATTACAATGAGGTTTCGCCCAGTTCTCCAAAGGGATCGTTCATGACCACATATTACCCTGCGGCCATTCAGCTATCAACACATTTCCTTACACCTTAGCTTGGGTGGGCTGCTCCACGGTGGCAGGTTTTGCAAAGGCTTCAGGGGGTTTTAGTTCCCCTCACTCTACTTATTTCTGCCACTGGCAAGGAGGACGGCGACCCCGTCCATAAGGTCACATTGGCTTCCCGGACAGGGCATCCGGTCACCTGGCCGTTCCCCTATCAGCCACCTGGGGATGCGTTCGATAGGTAGCCCAACCCACGGGTGGATTTGGGGATGAACCCATTGAATTATTTTGGTGTATAAGAAATTATTTTACTTCTTTCCGGAAATATTTGTTGGACTGCTATATTTTTTTCAAAAAACATATCACAGATTGTTCGTATTTAAATCTTCGCGAAATTTCTAACTCAAAAATTCCTGATGAAATTACTTCCATAAACAGATTTCTAAATCCTTTCCAGTTTAAATCGATGGTGTATGCGAGTATAACTCAGCTGATAAGCATCATTACGTTTTACGATATCACGATATTGTGTAGTAACACTGCGGTTTGAAAATGTAAACTGTAGGGAGAACGACTTGGATATAAAATTCTTAATAACATACTAAAAATTTATAGTAAGGGGGATGAAATATATTCACGAATCAACCAATTCCAAAACAAACGATGCGGTTCCACATATGTACAGAGCGATTCACAGAAGTGACGTAATGGTCGTGAAAAAAGTTCTTCACTGAACGGCATTGACTTTCATTTCGTATGAAATACTCTCAATTGAAACATTCGAAATTTTTTTATTGGATTCCTTCATAGAATGCCAAGTAAGTCAGCCAGAGTACAAAATGTCCTGTCCGAATTACCACTGTAACCCGCGGGGATTTATATTGGATCATACCTATTCAAGCCAAATATTTTTTTCAAAAGCTGCTTACTCAATTTGGTCTGTGGCGGCTGGTAAAGGCTGCCAAACGCTGACAACCCAATTATTATCGCGTTGATGCAAGCACAAAGTACGAGTATGTGCACTTGACAGTTTTTGATACTACCATTTTCATTAGGGTTTGAAGGCCATCGTAGTTTGGAACTGCATCCTAACGACTACTTGAGTCAACAGTAATACGACTTACCAAGATGATAAACCTCTGAAGAAGCCAGCCACTCTTGCTGGCTTCTTCACATTTCCACAATCGACCAAATAAATCCAGTTTCTTAACGAAGTTGATTATTTCGTATGGTGAGAAGCCTTTCAGATCAAATGGTAAGAATACGGCTCTGCCGACCTCTAAAAACCTGATTCGGTGCCCAGTGGGGCAGGCACAAAGTATATGCTTTGCTGTTTCATCATTTCCCAAATAGAGGCGATACACTGTCTTCCAACAGTCCCAGTCTCTGCATATGACGATTCAAATGACACTGTCCTGTAAGAAGGCCTGTTAAACATCCAAGTTCATCCCTATTGTAGTTCAACAACTGTTTGGTACCAAACTTCGAAAAGTGAATGAATGCCTTACAGTGAGCCAATCCTGAAGATTCTGCCAGAAGTCCATAAATCTTCTTGCTATCCAGGTGTTCAATGTTTGTTTGGCAAAGCATAAAGCAATGCTAATGACAGGTTTTGGTCCGATGAAGCGGCTTGCAACACCCTCCTTTGCAACGGAGTCAGCATCTTCATTGCCTCCCAGGCCACTATGGCCAGGAATCCAGACCAGAGACAATTTGTTGAGTCTTCCTATCTAGGAGAGTCGTTTCTGGCAATTTGCTACCAATTTAGATGTTGATTCACTGTAGGATCCAAGAGCTTCCCACTCCATTTGACTGCCCGAGAATAATTTCATTGACTTGTGTATGAGGTTGGATTTATCCATTGTCTCCGCACACAATTCAATAGCGAAGATTTCCTTTTCCCAGAGGATTCAGTACTCTATACTCGAAAATAGTACTTTATAAGGCAGTTCGTAGTTGACAGTTGGAGGCATGAAGTCATTTCCAGAATGTCTGTGACTTTCAGTGTCAACCAACAGTCTGTTGCACTCTGCATTGAATTGATTTGTGCAATTGGTAATGTGCACAAGTCTGTATGCAGTCCATCTAGCCTCTCTATCTAGAAGAAAAGGTGAGGAGGTAGATCTAAAATGATATCTATGGCCGCTGAAAATGTGGTTCTTATGGCACCACTAATAGCCAGACTAGCCTTTCTCTGTGAGCCACAGAGCTTCGCTTGGGCCGTTTTCCGTGAAGCCTTTGGCCACCAGGCAATTGCATAAGTAATCATTGGTCTGACAATCATCACATAAATCCAATGAATTCGTTTGGGACCTAAACCCCAAGTTTTACCACAAATACTTCGACATGTCCGTAAAGACAGTCTGGCTTTCTTTAAAACTTTTTCCAAGTAATCGTTCCAGTTGAGTTCCATTGAGGGTAAGTAGCGTTAGATAGTTCAATTTTTCACTCCTGGTGGAGGGGATCAACACAGTTTTGCTGGGGTTGACAGACATCTGCTCCCTCAGGCACCAACTGTGAAAATCGTTCAACGTGCTTTGTAAGATATTACAAGCTACCCTTTTCCACGTGGGATTTGCCAGGATGATAAGGTCATATTCATAAGCTTACATAAGCTTACAGATGCAACTTCCCTTCTGTTGAGGGCATCAAGCAGACTATTCATCAGAAGTGGCCACAGAAAGGGAGATAGCAGGGAGAGGGCAGCCCCTGGTGACCCTGAACCTGATGAAGCCTCGAAATGTCGTAGTTTCAGTTCTATTTACCAGCATGGCATAGATCCAACCAGTTATGGTCAATTTTATACCTTTTCCAGTAAGAAACAATCCTTTATATTTAGGTAGTGTATTGTCAAATGTTCTTTCAATATCAAGAAATACAGCAAAGGCAATCTCCTGGTGGCCAAGGGATTGGGAAATTTTCTCAACAAGGTTGTTTAATGCTAAATCTGTCGATTTTCCAGTTTCATAAGCATACTGGTGGTTATTCAGGGCGATGCATTTAATGCTACCCGCCTGATGTTCAAGTCCAGTATCTTCCCAAGTCCTACCAACAGGAAGAATGTAAAGTTGATTGGTTGTACCGATTCAGGTTGTGGGTCTCTTCTACCCACTTTAGGTATATATACTCCCTTGCTGCCAACCAACGGGGTGGTATACAGTTCCACAACTTGATAGCCCATTCAACTGCCGTTATTGTGATAATCTTCTTTGCGACCTCCCAATCGTTTAGCGTTTAGCGCACTCTAAGAAGGGAGGTCTGTTGTTATCAAGCGTTAGATTTACAGGAAAGTGATTTTTCATCAAAAGCTCTAACGTTCCTTCACTAGAGGTCGTGAATGTTCTATCGAGTCGTTTAAGCGACTCAATTTCAGCGGTCGGCTCTCTAGAGATAATCTTGTAAATTCTTGTGTTGCGAGATGAATCAGAACTTACTCCAAGACTCCCGTTTTGCCTTTCTGGTTTCCTTGTTGTATGTCGTTAAATAAGTTTCATAAAGCTCCCAGTTATCTGACTCTATATCTCTCTTGAATATTCGTCGAACTTTTTTTTTGTTCCACCAAGAAAAGTTTTGGTTACCTCTTTTAACCCTCAGTGGACGAATATGATGAGATTACTGCTTCGCAAAGTTGCGTCGCTACTGTATCCGTATAATTACAACTGTGAATATTAATGAATCCGTCCTCAAAGTATGATTGAAGGTAGTTTTTTTAAACCCAATCCAATCAGTAAATTTTCAGTCACGATATTTCACTACTGGTTAGAACAAAACATTAGGGTGCAGTTCGAAACTATGACGGCCTTCAAACCCGAATGAAAATAGTAACACTGAAAATATCGGCAGCGAAAACCTTAACCAATTTACAAGTTTTTGATACATTTTTTTCAGTCAGTGAGGACCTCACTGGTTGTAAAGAGACTTTCCTAATGCAGAGTATGCTCTTACAGCTCAAAAATTTGGGGCAAGGCAGATTCATGAGATATTCTGCTTCCTCCTGCAGCAGTGATGAATTGCTTATTATCTACAGCATCTAGCTTCATACTTGTGATGCACAGTTTGAACCCTCGATGTAGTAATGAATTACTGGATGTAGTAATGGATTACTGGAGTTCAATTCCAACAGCAGACCGTTGTTTTTAACACCCCGACACGTGTTTCAATCACCAAGTGACCTTCAAGGGGAAGATTGAACTGCATTTAATGTTTATCTAATACTTTCGTTTCTGTACATATTACTCTAGGCGAACAGCTAATTGGTTTGGATGTTATTATTTTCAATTATTTTTTGATTGCATCGAGGTGATGGATATGTTAATAGATGATGCTTGCCAGGCCAGTACAAAACTATTTGAATTGACACAACAAAAGTTACAACAAAAGTTTTTTTTAATGGAATATCGACATTTTGTAGGTTTATATACCCGTTCAGTGCGATTCATCAATAGAGAAATCACCTTTGACTAGATTCAGCTATGTTTTGGAAATCATCATTTGTCAAATTATTAAAATTCGTTTCCTTTACCAGTCTATTTTTTGAATCAAAATCATTCCACGTTTGATTCCTGAGAAGTCAGGGAAATCAGAACAAAATATTGAGGAAATATGTCTTCGATACCCAGGTATTTTAGTTCATTTGTGGTAGAGTCTAGACTACCTCAAAAGCCTTCGGAAAATTGAAATAAGGCATACCCTTTTGGTTCGAAAAAATATGAATGAAATTGAGAAATGTTATGGTAGTACTCTATATCAATCATCGTGGGAGGGAGAATTTTAAGTCACTGTCTTCCGACAGTCCGAGTCTCTGCAGATGATGATTCAAATGACAGTGACGTGTAAGAAGGCCTGTTAGACATCATAGTTCATCCCTACTGTAGTCCAACAACTGTTTAGTATCAATGTTTGAAGGGTGAATAAACGTCTTGGAGTGAGCCAATCCTGAAAGATTCATTCAGAAGTCCATGAATCTTCTTGCCATCCATTCTGAAGTTATACTTGCTGGGGAAAGCATTTTGTATCTTCACATTTTTGTTCAGAAATTGAAAAAATAAAGTTAGAGCCTTAAATTAATCTTTGAATATGAATAAAAATTCAACTGAAAAGATTCCTAGTGATTTTTTTTTGGTTTTTGAAATAACGTACGGGTAATCGTTTTTAAGATGATATGTGTTTTTGTGAGATACGTGTACATTTTCGGCGTGAAACGTGAAATTACCTAAATTATATCATACTAACGTCTCGGAAAGTACATTCAAAATGTGGAAGAAACGTTGAATATCGTGAAATACGTCATATCCACATCATAAAAAATTGCTTATGCTATTAATTGACGTCAACACTCTTTACTTCTAAATTTACAATGTACAAAACCTTGCGAAATGAACAATTAATGGATATCATCTGAAGAGTAAACATCATTGCGTCTTGAATCTGCAATCTATCTAGTACAAAGCAAACGGTAAATGACCTACACCACATACTTTCATGAAGATGAATGAGAAGATTATTGCTCTCTGGAGAATTGAAGAGAACACATACTTAATCAAAACTTGGATATTTTGAAACATAAAAGTGTTCACAGTATGAAATATTATGATCGAGATTGAATAAAAAACTGGACAAAATATAAGTTATAACAGTCAGTGAGTTAGTAGCAATTATTTATTTCTTCAGATTTTCCAATATGAAATTTATTATGAACTTTAGTGATAAGTGATATTTAACATTACTGATATCTCTGAACGTCAAATATTCAATCAATTTAAATTTTACATCAATTCACATGAGACAGTTTCGTTCAAGATGTCTTTGAATTTCATTGACCTTCATCGGGTATTTTCACCTGCCACAATCTGAGAAAATATAAAAATTTCATTGAAAAACTGATCAAAACTATGATTGTCCATTAAAAATCAATTTTGTTCAATGTCTTTGATATACATTATCTATTTGAAAGTGATAATTGGAAATTCGAACGTGAAATGACTCGCACTAACCAAGATACCATCATTAGGAAAGAGTTATCAGTCGTTTCCTGAAAATGTGCAACGTCAAATATTTGCAGAATAGGAATAATGTGCAAAATGAACATATATTTCGAATGACGATGTTTCGAAATGAAACGTAATGATTGATTTGTTTGAAGATGGTTGACAATGTTTCGTGTTGCATTTCATCAGTTCGTACTTCCATTTTCCAATATGATTGAAAATCCCTGAAAATATCTGTAGAAAATTGAAAATATTAGCTGAAAAATAACAATAATATCGAGCGAAAAAACTGAAATTACAATGAAATATAGTACAAAAAACCCAAAAAATCGAAACAAATAAAAAAATAATCAACACGAGATGAAAATTGAAAAATTATTAACAGGAAATAAAAATTAAAAAATTCCAAAACAAGTCACTTCACAATGTTTCGATTGTTGGTATCCACAATCGTCTTCGAGTGATAACTGGACTTAATCCTCCAAGATCTGACTATTTATAGGTCATTCGAGTGCTTTCACTCATCCCCTCTTTCCTTTCTCTGCCACATCGGTTTTAGCGGAAGCTTAGCTTGTGAAAAAATTGGTTGTGTTTCGCTTGATTAAAGGTTTTCATATTTTGTATATCTCTATGCTATTTTGGCTAAATGCGTTGTTTGACAACATATATGCGGCTTGTATTACATCAGTTCGGACTTCCATTGTCCAATATAATATAAATTGATTTGAAATCCC
>WOGP01000510.1:0-26353 GCA_015342065.1 Leptinotarsa undecemlineata | reverse complement strand
TGTAATTGATATCGGAAATATCTATAATCTCTAACAATAATTGATGAATAGATCTCTGAAGTTTTCATAAGTATATAACATTTTGCATATTTTCGTTCACATTGCCCATATTGAATTTATTGCGTACGCCACTGTCGTTGGAGGGTATGTCACAGTATATCGCAAGATTCCTCCTTCCCCGTAACCCGCACGCCCCCGAACCGAGCGACTTCAAAACATTCTACGTCCATGAGAGACTCCATATTTTACAACGGTGGAAAAATTTACAATAATTTGCCTATGGACATAAGATGTGCCAATTTCAATAACTTCCAATTCAGGAAGTTAGTCAAACAATTTCTATATGATAGACACTATTATACTTTGGATGAATATTTTCACAATAGCTTTTAACTGACTTACACATATTTTTTATCTTTACTTATTAATGAGCTCCTAAGTTGTTACTTTTTATGTCTACATTTTTATAAACTTGACTTAGACTGTTTTATATCCTCCATTTCAACATAGCTTGTACCCATGCACAATTTTTATTTCAATTTCAGTTGGTATGTATTGCATTTTTTCAAGTATTTACTACCCAAGATTTATCTACAAGATTATGACAATAAAGCATATTACTATTATTATTATAATTATTCGAATCGTAACTGTACTCACCTTAATCATTTCGTGTAGGGACGACATGCTTCCGATGCTAGCTGGATCAGGAGATGGAGATGTATCGGAAGGTCGAGGCAAAGCAGGGGGAAGATCTCTAGGTCGAGGAGGCGGTGCTCTTTTTGCACCATTGTACGCGGGAAACGAAGGCCTTATGGGCGTGGGATTCGATATCTCCGGTCGTTTTCTCTCGCCGTGCTTGGGCGGCAAAGGGGCTACTTTGGTCGGCACCTGGGAGAAAATATTTCATTTATTACTTATAAATAACAAAACCATATGCTTTTTCGTGCTCGTCATATTTTTGGATTAGTTTTTTCTTGCTTTGGCAGTCCGAGCATTGTATGATGTACACTTCATACAGCAATCAAACCTACAAAACAAACATAACTGTCCCCCACCAGAAGACATCAAACTCATAAAACAAGGCAATAAAGGAAACCGTATGAAAATTTGGGAAAACCCCCATAAATTCACTTATCGAGGAACAAATACAAATCAAAACACAACAATGGTTCCAATGGTCAAACTATAACAAATCTTTGGGAAAGAAAGTTTTTGGCTCTCTACTACTCCATCCTGATACAAAAAAAAGGATAAGGATTTTTATATGAGAGTAGCTGTTTCAGGAGGACTTTCTTTCAGTTTGTGTCTGAAAGTTACTTCTTTGCATGATCTACACATCCATGTATAGAGTTACTTATTTGCAAATTGATTACTTCCTTTCTTTCTTTGAAAGATTCCCTATTCCTTTTTTTTATCAAGTAGGAGTAGATGGAGATGGAGATGGAGCTCCTAAATTCTCCAGAGAACTAGGCATGAATCTAAAACTATCAATGAATCTCATTTTCCAATAATTCTCCTTCACCCTACCATCTTTATTCGTATAGGAGTGTGTATAGAGATGTTTTGTGAAAGATATATATTTCTTATTAGTTTGTGGGATGACATCCACTTTATCTTTGTTTAAATACAATTCCTTCATAAATAAGTGGCAATCATATCCACTCAGATTGTGAAAAATAATAGGAATGGAATTTGGTAGTTTGAAATTCAAATTACATGAAGAATGAGAAGCAGGGGACCTTTTTTTTTCTGTGAGATGACAATGATCCCTGACTTCAACTTCACCGTCATTGAATCGTTTAGAACAAATGCCACAATTGGTGGCAGAAGCAAACTGTTTCTCTTCCTCAGGAGTTCTTACATCCATAGGAATAGGATACCTGGTATGATTTTCATTAATGATTTTCAATCATCATCAATTTTACTGACAAATTTACGATACAAATTCTGACGAATCATCATTGTATGAACATTTAATTAAATAAGCAAATAAATAAGGCTCATGTTTGAATGTCTGGATCGAATACGAGTATTCAGGATTTGGCTTAGTGGTTTGAATCGGCTTGAGTACTGATTCAAAATCGGCATATACCACAAATAGTACCTTCATTTGTTTTTCGAAGTTTTCAAACGTTAATATATTTTCAGGCACCATTTTCCCATATTCATTGACTTTGAAATTGGTTGATGGTGTTGTAGTACTCAAGTGATTACAATCATTTATCTTATGACGTTATAGTGATTGCTCATTGGAAAAATATAATGAACATCCATCACAAAAATATTTTTTATGTTCATGAGCCGATAATTGGCTTGAAATTAATCTTGAAAGATCTTTGATATAACAATTATGACTATTACCAAAATTGTCTGTGATAAGTAACAAATTGACATGTCTCCTAAGTCTTCTCTGAGAGTAACGTAATGGTCTAATCATTTTATACATTATTTTACCCTTCTCGAATTTACTTTCCTATCCGTATACATTATCTGAAATATCATTCTTGTCCTCAAATTTCACAATATCCTTCAAATTTACTGAAAAATTCATACCTGTTACATCTATGACTATACTGAAATGTGGACATGATGAAACTTCTGACGTTCTATCGATTGCAGGATGTAGTGCCGAAGTGATCGCTCATGCAAAACAATGCTGATCTTCATTCCGAACATCAACCAAGGCCTTCCTACGCTTGATACATTCAGGTAGCTTCACCTATGAACATCCACTGAGCGGGCTCTATTTATTGATGTTTACCTCCCGAAACATGATTTTTTCACAAGTCCAACTTTAAATACAAATCGAAACTACTGATACATCCAATTGAAACTTGATAGAAATGCTTACCTGAATCACGTTTCTGGAATTCTGTAGTTTGAGCCATAATTCCATTTCAAAATCCGTCAAATAAGGAATTCAAATCAGTAGATTGGTCAACTGTTCTATTCTGAGAGTTGAATGATTTGGTTTCCTTCAGGTCTTGCATTTGCAGAATATAACTCCCAAATACTTCCATATTCACTTTGATGATTTTGTGAACCCTTATGGCCGATTCCAATAATTCAATAACTTTCTGCTTTTCATTAAAGAATAACATGTAATCGGTGAAAACAATGGAACTCTGCACTCTGTATGTAGCAATCCAACACTTGAAGGCACTCTTTATAATATGAACACCATCACTGAATTGTACACATGCATTATTCTTATGTTGTAGACTTCTATTGCGAGAATTCACTTGAGTCAATGGAATCGTCACATTACAACAATCACATATGTACATAGGTGTTGCAGCGTCATCTAATCTCACGCCTTTCACTGATGGACCTCCTTGGCAACTCTGGAGCTGATGACGACGAAGGTTATCACTTCGAGTAAAAGATTTACCACAGTTATAAGCATACATTTTCTATAATATGCTCTCACTAACTCACTCGATGTAAACTGTTATAACCAACAGTCGCCCGCTTCTTAAATACCATAGTCCTAGCCGCTTGCGCGTCACCATCGAGAGCGAGGGGGAGCGTTACGTCAAAGCCATCGCCACATCGAGAGATGTAAGGGTACATCGATGAATACACATTACTCAGCCGTGGAGTGAACATCTCGCTCTGCACGGGTTCACATATGGATTCCATTTTCAAAAAATTTGTGGTGTCAACACGAAAATGTCTACTGCCGAAAATATTAATGATGTTATTGCGTTTTTTATTATTTGGATCTCATGTATGAATCATTCCTCCTTTCAAAGCAATTCTTTCACTTGTTTTTCAGATTAAGTTGTCGAATGTTATGTTCAGGGAGCTGAAACAAAGTTCACTGTTTTTCTATTTGAAATTACTATTTAATGAACTACGAATCAGAAATTAGAAAACAAGACCATTAATGCGCATCATCGAGTCTTATCCTTTCATATCTGTAAAAAATCTGAAACATATTTGCATTTCCGTAAAACTGCCGTATGCTATATTTGATAATATTTCTTTCTCCTGGTATAAAGGTACAGTATCACAGTGTTTTTATAGCTCCATTACGGACGAGATATAATATACACAAAGCATGTTTTCTATTTTATGAAAAATTATATTAAACAAACACGAACCCTGAATAACTTTGATAAAATTAAGGTTAATAACTAAGGTTGAATGTTGAAACGTTTTTATAAGTCAGCTATTAAAAAGCATCACATAAGTTGCAGTTTGTTATGTATATTTTCAAATGAAGTTTCTTCAAGAAACTTTCCAGTAAGTGTATTATTTTTTTTTCAGAAAAATGTCCAGTATTCAGTCGTGTAAAAGTAACTGAGCAGTAGAAGGTTTCCTTATTGAATTGTTGGCTATTTGGATGTTCGTCGTATTGATCGTATTAGTTATCAGCTTAGAGCAAATGTTATCAAACATAGATGGAACTTTATTTTGAAGGATTTGAAACTTCTTAGTTTCTGAGATCCGAGTAATCCGCAGTTTATTTTCCATTGGAAACCATAGGTTTCATATACCTTCATTAAAGTTCTGAGATATTAATGAATGAGGGCGATACCATTTTTCCTCACGATAGAAAACAAAATCTGCGATTATTGAAGATGAAGGCGGAATGTTGCTCAGCAATTTCCACTGCAATGTTACTGGATGAAACCAGAGCTCAAACACAAAGCATTCATGATTTATCACCAAAGGATTAGATTTGTAGAAGTGAATAATTTTTCAGGAAATAAAGTTTTTGACTTTCTACTACTCCTTGATACAAAAGATGTGGGAATCTTACAAAGGAAGGAAGAAAGCTGTTAAAATCAAAAATGAACTTTTCACATAGGTATATAGAGCATGTAAAGAAGTAACTTTCAGACAAAAACTGGAAAAAAAGCCCTTCCGAAACAGATATTTTCATATGAATAAGAAATTACATGAAAGAAAAATACTTTCGAAACAAATACTTTTATATGAAAGCTGAATTATACTGAAATACTTTTCTTTAACTCATTTGTATTCCAAACATTCGTAATGGAATCTAGTCAGGATTCCTACATGATTTAATGAATGAAAGAAGTAAACTTACACTCACATGGAACACTGTCATTCTCAGTGGTAAACATCCGATGTTTCGCCGTAAAACACTTACCTTAGAAGTGAGGAAATAGATGAGACCATTCCGTGATATGAAATTACAATTTCATATCACGGAATGAGTTTGATCTACTTATGTCATCGATGACATCGTAACGGTATTCATTTGCTCATTTGCAAAGCCAAGCCAAGTCCAAGCCGAAGGAATCTTTTTTAAATGGATGGAGTAGTAGAGGACAAAATGAAATTCTCATTTCAATGTCTCGAATATTTCAATTCAAGAGGTCTTTTACATAGTCAAATGAATTGTGGATCATTTCACGAATAACATTTATTGAGTTCTTAAAATATACCGGTTAAGTCAAACACTATAATTTAATCAAATCAAAAGTACGTCTGTTGAATGAAAACTTTCCAATTCAGTTCAGCAGTATGTGGGGCTGTTTTGACACTAATATATAATTGAATCAGCTGAATAATTATTTTCACTTCAACAATTCATATCAATACATTTAACTAATTTTGGAAATAATTCAAGCCTATGGATAATTTAATTTCAATATTTTTATAATTTGTTGGTTTGAAAAATTAAATTATTTCCTTGAAGGAAATGGTATAGTTGAAATACTTCTAAGAAATAGAGTGCCAGTCGGCTCCATTTGCGTTCGCACAAGAACCGTAAACTAATCACGAATGGAATAAGAATTAAAAATGTGTTTTGTGTTTTGCCAGGAAATGACGAAGAGTTTTACAGTTTTTTTTTATTATACGGGGATTGAATTTTCAGTGTTTTCATAGGTATGTTTATATTTATATACTTTCTTTCATTCCACATTTTGAAATAATTATGAATAGCATGTATTAGATAAACGGATACGGAGGAATTGGACATTTTCAGAGTAAATACAATTGAGGTGTTTGCCACAGAAATAGATGTAAGGATACAATTTCAGCGAAGAATTGTACCTTTTTTTCGAATTTTAAATTTCTTACATCATAAATAATTGAATGGCGCCATAAAAAATGATTTGATTTTCATCATGAAAGTATGATGAAAAAACTTTTTTTAAGATTTTTCTTTCAAAGAACATTGTGAAATAATCACAGTTTTCTCTTATATTACTTTATTAAAATCAATAAGAATGAAAAAGGAAAGTTATTTGTAACATATTTAGAGAAATGATGACATACAACAAAACTGCATGAGCTCAAAAGGTGCAATATAATTTCTTCCATTTTTAGACATGCAGGAATTTCTTCATAACTTGGGATTAAATGACCTGATTGGCATTTTTGAAGGTTTAAAAATAAATATATTATTTATCTCCCACTAAAATACTCAAAACTTCAAACAGAAAATGATGTAACCTAAGACATAGATAAAAGGCTCACCGATGAAGAAATCAAAGGAATGATTTTCTCAATTGGCAAAAGAAAAATATTCAATTAAGGAAGCAATTGATGGAATAAATTAAGAATCAAATATAACAGAGGTATGTCTTTCATTCATAACTTTCATAATAAGTATGTACACCATTACAATTAAAAACGTATTCAGTTTTCTCAAATAACTATATATTTTTGCGATCTGCTGATACTTATTATTATTCAGTATTCAGTATTATTCAATACCTATGTAATTAAATGCTAGAATTCTCAAATTTAGTATATTTCAAGGGCTGAAAGTTATGGTTGGAGAGCTTAGTGAATTTTGTCATCATATTCATATTTCTAATAAAATTTTTCTGTGATGAAGTACGTCATTTTTTTTTCCTATTATCAAAAAATTGAGATACCTTCGTTTGTTGAAATGGATTTGCACAAAAAAAAATTGTATTCAAAAAACACTTCATTGTGTGATTTTTACTTGACAGTTCACAAAACCGCGACACGTGTTCGCTATACCAATAGCTTCTTCAAGCGTATTAGTACTAAAAAAAATTTATTTTCCTATTTCAATGATATAGTATCCAAGCTAGTGTAGAAATTTATCCAACAGTATCATTGCGAAAACGTATACAATCAATAATCTCTGTTCTCTTTCATTTTAAAACATTACTTCACTGAAATGTTTCGTAATTGACTCTCATTGTTTTTTAGTACATATTACCAATAATAATAATAAATAATGAAATATGTTAATGTTTTAGATTAGCATTATCCAATTGTGAAAAATTAATATTTTTATTTAAATATATTTATATATTTAAAAAATTACCAAAATTTATTACCAAAATTTCTCGATTTTTATTTATATTTTGCTCATTCTCATGTTAAAAATTCTCCATGGTATTTACATAATCAGTACCTATTGAATATGAAATATTATCCGCATCAGCAGCTGATTAAAAATCATGATACGTAAGTAGATTAATAATCCTATTGAGAAAATGGTACAAATGGTATTTCTTGTATTAAGAAATTGGGTAGTTGAACAAACCATAATATATTCTCACAATTATTCAATAACTTGATCTATTTCGATTAGAGATTCATGTAAATTCAATCATTGACTCTCTGTATTTCTGATTTTGCCGAAAAGTACTTTTCTCAATACTAAAACTACGTAATGCTTTTTATCTACACTCTTCATGTACTAATCTAATCAGCATCAGCAGGAGATGACAAAAATTAATGGTTTGAATATGTTTTTATTGTAAAATATTTGATAGTAAAAAGCATGTTGAAGTTTTAGAGAAGAGGAAAGTAATTTTCAGTAGAACCAATCTGAAGCTCTATTACTACCAAGGAGATACAGGTACTCAAATTAATATAATATTTGGTTGATTGAATCCAATAACCAAATTGAAACTAGAGGGAATGATTTTGATTTATAACTTCATTCCATTTGGTTCATCATTATTCATACCTATTTTGAACTTTCGAAATTTTACTCTATCAGCAACATCTCACAATGAGGTATAAACATTGTTCGTTCAACTACTATTCATTATTTGTTCAACAAAATCATTACTTCAGTGGAAATTTTCCCATTATCAAAACAAGCAAAGTTCTCCATCATCCTGCAGATATGTTATGTTTCTTCGAAATAACTTTAAGTCAAATGGAAAATACATTTGATAATTTCAATCAGTTCCACTATTTCACTCATCTTTAAATTTAGATTGTTTAATAGAATATTCGAATTACTCTAAATCATTCTCGCTATCAATCAGACAAAATATTACTTGATTTCAATTCTTCTTCAAATTGAAATAACTGATCGATGTGATTGTTTCAATCAAATATTTATTTGATATATTCAATATATGCTTGAAGAAATAGTTGTGAGTCAAGAATTCTTTTTTCTTGCATCAACAAATTAGTTTGTCGTGCATATATGACACTTTTATTTCTTTGAATGAAGTGAATTTTCTTTCAGTAAACAAATCTTTTTTTCCGTGTACTGTTTCAATCTGCTACATGTCTCATGAGTGGTGCTAGGCTGTACCACGTACCACGAAAATATGAGTGACTTAATTGTCACTACATGAAATGGAATATTACCATGGTTCCATACTGTGAAGAAGTTATCAACGTATCTCAGACCACACTTGGTCTGAGATACTTGGCCTTCAAAGAAGCCCACAAGAAGCTCTGAGGTTCATCTGCAATACGTTGACGACACCTCCATAGTATGAAATCATGAGAATACAGAACCAGAAACCTTTCTGAAGCACATCAACAGCCTGAAATATTACGTCACCTTCACAATGTAAGAAAGTCCACAACGAATTGCCATTCTCAGAAATATTGGTAAAAAGAACTGACAGTAAGTGAAAACATCGGTATACCGAAAACTGACTCACACAAGACAGTATCTGAATAACGAATCCAACCAACATGAATCTACCAAAAGAGGAATCATCACTACTCTAGTGAATCGTGCTTTCGGGCTCTGTAATACGAAGACATGTCTCGTGTAGGAACTAGGCATCATAAAAAAGTATATTTAACGGAATGGTTACCCAAAAGTGATGGTGAAACAGACTTTGGCTGGAAGACAGCTAGATCCTCGCTAGGAAGAAAAGCTTTTACAACCAATGCTTGCCCCTCCATCCGTCATAGGTTGTAGAAAAGGATAAGAAGAGTTGGGTCAAGTACAATATCAGCATCTGCTCTAGATCTATGAACACCATCCGTAGCATTATCTCGAAAATGAGGCCATCAAACGCGGACTGCGATTACAAGAATTTCATTTACCGGATACCCTCTGAGTGCAGCGAATCCTATATTGGTGAAAGTAAGAGGCCATTTTCTATAGCAAGAAAAATACACAGCTAGGAGAAATCAGCATATCGGGAATAGCAGAGCATGTTTGGACTCATCAACATAACATCAAGTGGTCCCATATGTGTGTGTTCATGCACAGTGAGAAACACTGGTTCAAGAGGAAATTCAGGAAAGAGGAACTGCGTTCATGTTGTTCAGCGACTCATTCAACCAAAGTAGTATAGAGATAAGCAAGATATGGAAACCTGTAATCTGACGGCAAAATGTCAACTCCCGCCAAACGATCAACTCAGGCTAAAACGCTGGTAAAGCTTGAATGACCTGTAAATAGTCATATTTCGAAGGATTAGTCCAGTCATTACACAAAGACGATTGTGGATACTGACAATCGAAACGTCGTTAAGTAACTTGGTTGCAATCCTTTTATATTTTTCATTTCATTAAATTCAATTTTCTCAATAATTTTCCATTTATATTTTCAATCTTTTGCCTATTTTCATTTTATATTTTGGTCATTTATTTTTATTCTGTTGTTATTCTCATCTTCCATCTTAATTATTTCATTCTATTAGTTCTATTGTATTTTCCTTCGACGTTTTATTGCTAATATATAATTGGTTTTCCAGCTATTCTTTCCGATTTCATTTGTTCTTTCTTAAATTCAGAATCATACTAGACAATGGAAGTCCGAACTAGTAAAATAATTCACTCCCGTCATCGCAACATGGTTACATCAAAAAGAGCGGCAAAGAGTATTATCCGGAAATTCCGGAGCATTGTAACTGGATAACAACAAATTCGTGGTGGGCTCATTTCTTGACTTCTTACCTTCTTTCGATTGCATCGATCATAAACTACTTATTTCTAAGTTATCGAGATACAGTGTCAGAGTATTGGATACATCACACATACCTCAAGCTCCACAAGGCATGATTGGGATATTTTCTCTATGAAGTATATCAGAAGATATCTCAACATGACTAACAACCCGTTACGATACCTCTACTTCATACCTGTCCAGCAACATGAAAACCGCCCCCGAACAACAGAGTTCTCAGTTATCTCTTGGATCTGAACAAAGCAAGAACGAGAATTGGGGGGTCAGGGAGATTACGACCCCCTCGTAGAGTCATGTAATTTCAGTTTCGAGTGGAATGATAATACACTTTATATGATTCCAATTTTGTCACAATTTGTCTCATTACCTTGCATTTCTGATAGCACAAAAAAACTTGTACTAATCTTCAATAAATATAATAACAATATTGAATTAGTTATTTCAAAGAATTTAATTTTCACTCAAGTGAAGGATGAAGTTTCTTTCACTTTTCAATCTAATATAGTCATGTCAAAACATTGGTCAAACATCACGTTTTTTACAAGACCCTATAACTTCATATAAAAGTCACTGCAGAGTAGCACCTCAAATATGCGCCTTAAGCTAATATGTTGACTTCTCAGAACATAGTATGAATTTTCAAAAAACAACAATGTTATTAAAAGAAAAAAAAAACAGCAACGAGGCTTTCTCTAGAGATGCCTTTCATTTCCCAATCTACTACTCCATCTCGACACAAAAAAAATGAGGCAATCTTCCAAAGAAAGGAAGGAAGTAATCAATTTGAAAATAAGCAACTCCATAATAGTATATCCTTATAGTGAAGATGAGAAGTCATGTTCAACCTTTGTGACGGGACATCACATAAAGTTCCGTACCATTCAGCCATACAAAACAAATTACGGCTCATGCCTTCAACAAATATTTGTCAAAAATCCGCCACATAATTTTTGTTTCACATACCTATGAGACTGCACCTGAAGAGGAAATTGAACAATTCCTTTAATAATTGGAAAAAATTACGCATTATCAATTTGAAAGTTATATGGGATTTTATATTATTTTGCAATCAGTAAAAAAATAATAAAAAGGCGTATTTAATTATTTTAACTTCTCACTTCTCCGTCTGTTGAAAAAAATTGGAAAACTTTTTCCTCAGAAAGTTCCCATAGTGTTTCTAAACTTTTTTTCTAATGAATGACCGTTTCGGAAAAATGTTTGCCCTTTTAAATTTGGACCATTTTTTTTCATTAATATTTAGTCAGCCATTCTTTTTTGTTCGACGGTCTATTTCAATCAATAACCTTGTGTTTTGAGCCCAATTTCCACTCAGAAACAAAAATTAAAAAAAATTATGGTACTATGTCGGTAGAATTCATCATAAAAACATCAACAACTTGAGTTGATATATCCTCCACACGGTTACTGTGTGCAGAACATCCCATCTCGTCCATCCATCCCCGCCCCTCCGGATCAGTCCTCAACTTACTGATGGGCACTTCAGCAAGATTGACATCTGACCTCTTTCAGTCGAAAGTCAGCCTTCAGATGCTTTCATTTTCTAATATTTTGTTTGATTTTATCATGATCTTCCTAACTGAATTTTCACCTAAGCGCAGACGAGTGTCTTTACGACGCGAGAAGTTTTGTTTCTCAGTGAATCTAAAAATGAGATGAATTCGAAATCTGGTTGAGAAATTTAATTTTTATACTTATCGGAGCAGCCTGACACCGACTCTCGGGGGTGGTCTCTGGTTGTGCTTCGTTGGCCTCCTGTGTTTGTTCCTCTCTCGGAACCTGATGTCATCCCTGTTCGGTGTATTGTGTAGACCGTTTAGCGCTGGATTTTCGTGCACTCGAATTCTATCAAACGTGTCATCTTCGTGTTTTTTCATGTATGTGTGTCTACATACTGTATGCTGAGGTCTAAATCCTGGAATATGTACCAATTCGGTACATATCTTTGAACGTTTACGGCGGCCCTTACACACGCGTTCATAAACGATTGAATCTGTCTTCTGTATGTCGCTGTGCACTAGCCCCAGGCAGTGCAGGCATACAGGATTACCGGTAATATTACATTATTTACCATCAGAAGTTTCAATTTCAATTCCATGTTGCTTCTTTGACATATTATTGGTAATAGATTTTGTCGGGCAGGTCTCGCTATTTCTATTAATTGCCGTACGTGAGACCTGAACATTAGTCTTTTGTCTAGGTTGACCCCCAGGTATGTCCTTTTGTTGGTCCACGGGATCTCTTGTCCGTTGAAGGTAACGTTTCCTTCCAGGTATACCATCCTCCGGGTGAACAGTATTGTCTGACTCATGTCAGGATTTATACTGATCTTTCACAGGTTGTCCCATTCTTCTAATCTCTCTGCCTGTTACTTCAAGTATCTGGTGATGTGCGCTTGGTTTGTTGAATTCGCCAGCAAAGCTATGTCATCCGCGTAGAGCGCCAACTTGTTAAAGTCTTTCTCCGGTTTTGGCACGTCTGTGTCAACCTCTGTCGAACGCCTTGGAGACGTCTAAGAAAATCACTCCGGTGTTGAATCTTTTGCCGAGATTGAAGCCTTCCTTCGCGAAGTCTACTACCCTGAGGACTTGCAACTCTGTCGAGTGTTCTGATCTGAAACTGTTTGTTTGGTAGGATTTCTAGTTTGTCGATTTGGTCCTCTGATCTTTTCAGGATTAGACCTTTTGCCACTCTGCTTAAAGAAGGAGTTAAGCTGATTAGCCTGTGGATATCTGGAAATAGGTGGATCTTCTTTGGCTTCGGAATGTAGATAACTGTCGCCTCCTTAAACAGGTACGGAAAGTGCTGCAGTCTGAGTATAGCATTTATGACTGCTATACCCTTTTGTAGTAAGGCTTTCAAGGCCCAGCTTGTTATTTTGTCTGAGCCTGGGACTTCCCAAGTAGCTAGATGTCTTACGTCATCTTTCATTTATTTGGGAGATGTTAGTTGCCCCTCCTTTGATTTCAGAGTCTACGTACCATCGTTTCCATCTTTGTCTCTATTTCTTCTACTTCGTTCGTGAACGGGACGTCGTTCTCTCTACACTGTCTTTCGAAATTGTCCGAACAGGATTCCGCTTTCTCTTGGTCCATGTATACGATTTCTTGGCTTTCGAGGTCCCTTCCTGAGAGTTTTCTGAATTATCCAGGCAGATATGTCTTCGATGTTCAGCTCTTCCAGACGGGTTGTCCATTGTTGATCTCGGATTGCTTTTAGTTCTTCTCACAGTATCCAGCCGGCTCTTTGCAAACACCTTTTGTACATTGGTGCGCGAGGTCGTTGATATCGCCTTTTTAGACGTCTTCTGATTCTAATGAGCTCCATCGTTTCTGGTGAAAAATGCTCTTGTAAGTCGAAGCCCCGTGGGCCTTTTTCCATTGTTTGAGTGATTCGTAGCATTTCAGTTTCGCTCTGACCGCTACTGCTTCTTCTATTTGTATTTCTGGTTTTCTATCTACGTGTGGCGCTAGTTCGGTTTTTACTAGTAACGCCACGCTACCCGCGGCGCGGTGTCCCCCTGGCCTGTCTGTTCTATATAGGTTATGTCCTGGGATGCGATAGTTCTTTTCACTCCTTATCCTTGTCTCCTTTAGTGCCATGACGTCTATGTCTAGTCGTGATAGCAGTTCCAGTAGCTCATTTCTCCTGTTTGTGAAACCGTTGATGTTCCACGAGCCTATCAACTCTGCAATGCTGGAATTTATCTCTGGTTTCATGGTGGTATTTGTATACAATTCAGGAACAGGTAACAACATTTCAATTATGATCATTGCCTGTTCTTTCCTATCGAAATTATCTTTGTGTATTCGAGTTGTCTTTCTGTATACTCTGATACCTCGGACAAGCCAACAAATCAGCTGTAACCGAATATGCTATCAAAAAAAAGGTACTCATATTATCTTTTCCAGAAATACAGTTATACTACTAAAACTCGAAAATACTATACAAGGGTACATAGAACGCCAATAGATATTCAAGAATACAGAAATAATGAAATAGAAAAGAAAAGCCAATGACCATTATTAAAATCTAGCTATCTGTCTTTAATTGTACACAAACAAGGTCATGTAATCCAATTAAGAGATAAGCCACGCTCACCTACGATAAAATAAAAGCGTAGACAAATTGCTACATTGTAGTTTCTGCGTTAGGAACAACGGAAAAAATAACTCGAGCATTTCGACTATTACCGCATCGCCTGTGATGATGTCTACTGCGGTAGTAGACTAAACGTCAGATATAAAAATCTGCAGACCACGATAAAAAAATTCAGGAAATAGCTTTTACATAATTTTTCAAGTATTTGAATGAACAAGAATTTTTCTCGTTCATTTCATACATGTTTTCCTCATATGATTGTTTGATATTTTTGTTCAGAAATAAATATTGTTAACAAACTTCCATCTACCATTTGAATTTTGAATATCAAGGTGTCACTTCATGTTTTCACTTTTGTAATTATTATTCTGAACAGAAATTTTATTCATTCATCCCCATTTCTTAAATTTAATATTTGCCTTCGTACTTCAAATAATAATTTTATTTCAGATTACGATGACTTCAAGTTAATGAATGATAGAATCACCGTTGTCAATGATTCACACAATGTATTTTCAATTGTTCAATGAGTTGTATATGATTCGTATTCAACTTAGGTTCTGATAGTTTGTTTTCCTGAGGTCATTACCGAATCCAATTTTATTAGTTTGGACTTCCATTGTCTGATATTACAACAGTTCATTTCGGTAATGTTTCCCTCCTTTTATTTTCAGAACGGGTCAACTCAAAAAATTGAAATTTAGGATATTGAGATTGATACATGATTACTTTATTTTGAAATAAAATTGCCAGATGAAACTTTCGAAATGGCAACTGGGCGCCATCTGGAAAAAAAATTAAATGGAAAGGAGGGTCTTGTGATACATCATTTAGAAGCTCCTGACGAATAATTCACAAACCTAGCATATGAAGTCAATATCTTACTGAGAAATGGTGAAACATTAATATCGATATTTCTAGAAATATATTTTTTTATCTGCCATATGGCAATTCCAACAACACGATAAGGTTTGTTAAGTAATTTTTTGTTTATAAAAATGACAAAAAAGGTCAGTTCGACAATGAACATCATTGTTCGATTAGAATATTCTCATTTAGTTTTCGGTTTTAATAGTAGAAAGGTACCACATCAACAATCTCTAAAATAGTCAATTCTCGTCCATTAGACGACAAAATTACTCATCCAGCATATTCGACATTATTTATAAGATAAGTTCCGAACAGAATTGAAACCAAGCGCATGCTCGAACAAAGAACTAGTGGAACAAAAAGAAATAATATCACTTTGAAATCAGGAATTCAAATTTTAACTATGTTGAATTATGACATTTTCAACGACAATTCATTCTCAGCAGGAAAAATGGGAAAAAAACTCTACATATTTTTCACTACCTGTATTTGTAACCAACGTTTTTGAATTAATCCAATTGTTTATTGTATTCGTTTGAAAATTTCCTTATAGGACAAAACTGCAGTTAGTTACAAAGACAAGTGGTATAAAACACAGGAAGTTTAATTTAAGACAATCGGTAGCCAGGCGGTTCGTCGTGGGTGCTTTGTTCACTCACTCAAATTGAGTGCCGTGTTGGTCGGTGGTTCAAGCCCTAGTCTGGACGATCGGTTTTCACTTGCTATCGACGAACCCGTGTGAGGAATCATTCGATAAAAGGCAAGACTTCGTTAATCCTTAGCTCGCACAAGTTTCGACTTCTGAGGGTTGTCGTTCGTAGGCGTGCGACAGCTGGTTAACAAAAAAAATTTTTAACAGATATCTCATAATTCATGATGATATCGTATTACGTAGTGGCTGTATCTATCAATTCATTCTCAGCAAATTTCTCGATATTGAACTTTCGGGTTCTCCGATGAATAGTGACTCAAAATGTATGATTTTTCCAATGGGTGACTTTTATGTCTCTGTAATCGTCGAGAAAAAACTCATCATTAACCGTCATTTACTTTTCGACAGTTGCCACACTGAAGCCAGTAAAAAAAACACTTTGAAGTATACTAACAATTTGAAAAGCATAATCAATCAATTCTTAAAATATTGCTCTGTATAGAAAAAAATATTTCTCTTCCAGTACAATATTCGTGTCTCATAATCATTTCACATTGTGAGTTATTAGACGACCTCAGCTATTTTAATCAGAGGTGTTGACAATTCAGCTCGTCTAGAAAGTAATTTATTTGAGAGGGTGTAATGAAAAGAGGTCGACTTCGTCAGAGTAATTTCTGTATTTTCCGCGAATGAGCCCAAAGCAGCGTTTGCTCTGCATGTTCCAGCTTCAAAATAAAAAATATACATCAGTCTTTCTTGGTATTATTCACCTTTTATAAACTGAAAAAATATAGAAAATGCCAATGAAAACTTTATGAGATGTATGGAAAAAAAACTGTTCCGTTCACGTCGATAAGTTATTGCGTAAATTCCAATTATTCAATAATAAAATACTTTTTATTCATCAGTATGTCGAAGTTGTTGATTACCTTCTGGAATATTCGATGTAGTACAAGGTGTTCTCTGATACCAGTCTGTGTTACAATTTCGCTATTATCCACAGTTTTCTTCCTGATGCCTAGCCAAGTGCGAGCCATTTCTAAGAAGCTGTTCGAAATACACTTTTCCCCTCACGATTCTCTAGATTATTAGGCAATCATTTTCATCTTGTTTCATTCAACTCGAAATTCGCCGTCTGATTCTGACGATTCTGATCATGTTATTAATATATTTCTGTTATAATCTCGATTTTTCAATGCAATTTTTTATCTCTCTCTTGTGTGGTTGAGTTTTTTGTGTATGAAAATAGATCTCAGGTATTTGTTGTTTGTAAGGAGGTTCTATTTATATCAATCAGGCTCATCTTCTCGGATAGTCTTGAAATATAAGGTAGAACGTTAGTTGTCAGTGGTTGTTGAGTCCGTATTTGTTGAGTTAATGGTTGTTCAATTGGAGATGCTGTTTGTAGCGTCATTTGGTTTTCAGTCGACTGTTTGTTTGTTTATCGCATTTATTATTGAATCTTAAAACCTATCAGAAAAAATTTTCACGTTAAGGACAGATATTCACAGTTATAATTCTTTTTCGAAATTTTCAGTTTCATTCTTAACTGTTTCTGCTCTGTTATGGAAACAACTAGTTATACTTTTTTCAAAAGTTGCCTAGTGGTTTCATCTGTAATAACTTTTCTGGCACTTTTCACAATGGGCTCATTCAGGCTCATTTAGTTTTCAATTGAAATTTGTATATTATAAAAGTAAATCATCTCCCAAGTATCCCACAAAATTTTCCAGTTTTTATGTCAATTAGGAACCGAGCAAGAGCAATTGAAAATGTGATATCGCCCGCGATACATCCTGACGTCACATCAAGCAATGAGATTCGAGCGGTGGCAACCGATCCTGTAGTTGGTGATTATGAATCGCTGGCATCGTCGGATTTTGTTTCATTTGCTGACTGGTTTGAAAACACCACGTGTTAAATATTCACGCATTTGATACACTGCAGTAAACAACACACAACTTGCTCTCTACGGCTACAGTACACGTATGTATTTCGCTTATTCGCTAGTACTGGCTGCTGATGAGACGTCAAGTTTGACCTAACCCCTATTGGGTGAACACCTCATTCAACTATTAATTTTAAGGAGAAGATAAAGAGTGAAAATTCAGATTTTTGTAGGTGTACTATTTGAAGCATAAACTTTCAAATAATGGAATAAAAAAAATTTGGTAAATTTTGGTAATTTTGGTAAATTCATCTGAGAAAATGTTGATTGGGTAACAGGATCAATTTTTTCTTGAAATACCAATTATTTTTTGTCGAAGTTTCGAGTTAACTTCAATTTTTCTTTACGATTCGAAAAGTAGTTTCTTCATGTTTTTAATATTACTATTTTGAAAATCATCAGACATTTCAGATACATATTTTAAAAAATATCAAACAACATTGCAACAACCAAATTTCAGAAACAACACGAATGCAAGACAACGTGAAACGAACGAACAAGGATGTGTTTGACAAATATTGAAGAATTTCAGGATTTTAATGAAGTGATAGTGGTTGAAGAATGGTAATAAGGTGTTTGCCAAGGGCGTGTCCGGGTGATCTGAAGGCATTAACGATGGGACAAAGTGGGATCTATGGTTTGTGTATTTTTGGAAGATCATATATACGAGGTATACAAAAATATTTCTCTCTATGAGTGAGAAATTTTTTCTTGTCGGCAGGAATGTAAGAGTTGTTGATGACTGGTATTCCGGAAAATCGGGTAATGTCCCCATATTGTCGATGAAGTCAGTGGTGTTGAGTACTACAGTGGTATAACCTTTGTCTACCAAAGGATAAGAATGTCTGGATCATTGTTCAAGTTTTTTAGGAATTTTTTCTACGCTGGGATAATATTAGATTTTGGAAGTTTTGCTTTTCTCAAACTCCTGGTGATATATTGTTGGGTTCCTTTGGGAAGGCATCGCTCTGTAAATAAGTCATTATTTCTGGAGGATAAAAAAGGTTATGGTGAGTTTTTCCTGTTGTTAATTATTTTGATGTTTTTCGTAAGGTTCAGCCAGCGTTTGAAATATAAACACAACCACACGACATCAAATTGGCAACCTTTAAAATGATAAGTGATTTTCTACTATATCATGCATATTATATACATATGAACCTTTTTTTATATCATAATATTGAAATATGTTGCGTAGTTTGGAAGATCTAAGCATACATAGGAACAGATAGTAAAAAGCGACTTTGTTTTGCTTCAGACTCCATTGCTACAATGAAGTGTATTGTATAAGTTTGAAAATGTCCGTATAGGACGAAACTGCAGTAACTGCTGTTCGTAAATATGTAGTTGTCGCTAGGAATCAAGCTGAAGACATCGATGGTATAAATCAATTTATGGGCTCTGCGTATAAAAAATTCTTGTTTTCTTAACTGAATTGTCAACACCAAATGAACTAAAGTGAATCTGCTCCACATAGTACATCCAATTATAGTATATCCCAAAGTATTCAGCTTGCTTTTTCTGTAGTTTTTGATAGCATGATGAGACCCACTATTCTCCTTATATCATTAAGATTTCAACATCGCTACCAATCATCTCAAAGAATTTAATCTGATTACCCAGAAATGACAAGACCAAAAAAAGACTTCAACTCAGATGACAGAATGAAGAGGAGATATATTACAGAAATTAGCTCCATCATTATATATCCAGTGATTTAATTTAAAAAGATTCATCCCCGATTCCCCTGATAATTGAATTCTAATGAAACATTTCTTCCATATTAGGAGAAAATTCGAGATTAAATGTAGTAAAATGGATTGTGAAGTTTTCTGTATGACACAGTAATTGAATGCTGCTGAAATTAGCGCAGCGAGATATGCTATTTTTAGGGATTCTGTTGAAATGTATCAGTGTCAGTTTACATAATTTTACGGATTCTAAAATTTTTTAATTTAACATTTTTGACCCTCGGGTCATATGGTAATCTCAAAGTAATTATTGTTCATTTCTCGTTATTTTGAATTTGGAAACTTTCAGGTTATTGGTATTTACTTAAGTTGGGTAAATCTCCAACTTGATCCTCAATAAAAGGCCTATTCTTGTGTTGTAAATTTTCTCAAGATAGTCTATTTTATTTCTTCATGGCTATATTATTAAAGTTCAAATAACAAGATTTATAAAGATAACGTGACATTTCTCTGCATTCCCATCTTTTTGAAACTATGACAACTATTAAAGTAGTTAGTTTAAGCCGATTTCAGAACCTCCCCTCCACCACTTTCAACCTTAAAATGACCTATACTTCACACGAAGTAGCGAAGGTAACTTGGAGGAGTTTGACCTTCAACAAGTTCGACCTACGTCATACGGCAACGCAGACAAGGTGACTTTGAGGTGGTGTTTTGAGGTGGTGTTTTGAGTTTAACCTTGAATGACCTTCATTCTTTTCCTATATTGTCGACAAGGTGACTTTGACTTTCAATGAATTCGAGCTAGTTTCGCATCACAGGATCTAAAGTAACCAAAGTGACTTTGAACGATTGATTCGAGTTTGACCTTGAACGAACTTGATCAACGTTACACAACGCAGGCAAGGTGATTTTGAGGCAGTGTTTTGAGTTTGACTTTGAACGACTTTCATTAGCTTTACATATTTTCAACAAGGCGACTTCGACTCTGAATGAACTCGAGATAGTTACGGGGATTTCTTGAAGTTTTGAACCATTACGACACAACGTAGCCAAGGTGACTTTCAGGGAGTGTTTTGTTGAAAATTTAAGTGGAATGTAATAAATTTTAATTTCAATATAAAGTTTCTAAAACTGTGGAATCTATTATTTTTCGCTGAATAAATAGTTTCGAAATACCAAAAATCATACAAGTAATATTGAAGCAATGGATTTATTCATTTTATAAATCAACATATAATGAAATGAATTGAATTGACAAAATAGAGTTAAAATCGATAGGTAATTCCAGGGCATATCTGGGTGTATGTCGATATACGATTACCATGGATTTCTCGTCTCCTGATCTGCTCCTCTCGTGAATTCGACTGTGCTGGCATTACCTACCTCACTCCCTTCCACCTCTCTCAATCGTATAGAGCGAGAAGTTGGAGTAGTGTGGGGGATCCTGAACCTCACTCAGTATATGAGAGCACATCAAGATGAATTCCGAAAAAATTGCCACTGTGTTAGCTAGGATATCACTTGAAAATGAGAATAATTGGATGGATGATGAATCATTGAATGGAGATGAAATGGCTCCCAACATAGAGGAAATTGCGGAAGAGGAAGTTGCAATTATTGGATTTTTTACAATTGAGAAGGAATATCAACTACACCTTGCCCCAAATATCATGATCCGCATAGCAATTTCCGCGGCTGCCATTGAAATAATGATGCGGGTGCAACTGCGAATCAGTGACTATGACAGAATGAATGAATTGATCCACGGATTCGTCGCCACTATTGCAAACCTGCGAATAATTCGCGGATGAAACCGCGGATCCGCGATGATCCGCGAAATCGATGAAAGTTCGCCATGTACGTGAGACATTAAATACACTCTGCTTTGAAGTTATGACGCGGCTGCAACCGCGGATCCGCGACTGTGGTGGAATGAATTACGACATAATTCATTGGATGAATCATAATTTGGAGGATAAAGATAGGAAACAGATGTGGTTCGCTTCGCTCCGCGTCAAAAATCTTTCGACACACGAATTTAATTAATTCATGGCTGCCGTTAGAATTATTCTGCGGATAAAATCGCGAATCCGTGGTCACGGTCGCGGCCGCGGCTGCGGATTCGCGATTTTATCCGCGGATAATTTCAATTCGCGGCCGCGAATTGATTTAATTCGCGGTCAACCGCTCAGTTAACAATACCTTAGAAGTTGAGGATATGTAGTTTATTCCCAGATATCATAGCTTGTAGCTCAACCGCTTGATTGTAGGCGTCTTGGAAATTGGAAATATAAAGATAACTCCTAACTTCAAATTACTACGCAGATTCTATCATCACGTTTTAGTATTATCACGTTCAGATATCATCCGTCATATATATATGAAGTGAAATACACAATAATTACAAGTCTATCTTCTCTATCGACCATCATCAATTGATTCTCTTTGCAGGCAACTCAGAAAGAAAATTTTACTTTGATCAGCTAACCGCATACATGTGCGTTCTACTATATTTCAGAGGTGAATGTCTAATAGGTGTGTTTATGGTTTTCATTCAACTAAATTTACTTAAATTTCGTTTCAAACAGACTAATTTGTAGTTATGTCAGAAGCAGAAGCAGATTTTTTTGTAGGATTCATTTTTAAATTAGAAACTCTGAGTGATTATTATGAAAAAGTAATGGGGGAGAGGAAGGAAGACACTGCCCCAGCCTCGCAGTGCCTCGAGTATACTCCCTAGAAGAAAGGGAAGGAAAGGGTCTGAGAAACGGGGAAACGATTACATATCGTAGTTTTTGTCAGAATTGAGGACATCATCATCATCATCAATTAGGATGGGGGATGGTGGAGGACTATCCTCGATGAGGATTGGGGATGGTGGAGGTCTAACATCGCCAGCGTCATCGTCATCATCGGCATCATCATCGGTGGTGGTGTCACCGGGCGGTGAGTTATTCCGTTCGGGATCCCACCATCCGTTGGGATACGGATAATCCCCGTCCGATAGGTCCGCTTCATCACTGCCAGTAATGTTTTGAACCTGCATCCTGTAGTCATTGCTCATGAAATCGAATGGAATTTCATGAGGTGCCGTCGTAGAGTGAACGAATACTTTCTGTATGGATGCGTAGTGAGGCATCTGAGGTTCCGGGACACTATAGGGCTCAGTAGTTGAATCAGGTTTCATGTTAAAGGTGACTAATCAACTGAATATGCCATCAGATAATTCCTACTTTTATACTTTTGAGAGGGAGTGGGGAGGAGTGGGAGAGGAGTATGTTGATGTGGGATGAAGTGTTCACGAGATATTTTTTCCGGAATGGAAAGAAGGGAGGAAAGTGGACACTACCCCAACCACGCCGTGCCCTGTGTACACCAAACAACTCACGTGCACCCCATGAAAAAAAAGGATATAGGGAAAGGAAATAGATGAAGGCTATATTCCAACAACATCAACTTTTTTTCTGATTCGCTCCCTGAGAGCCTCAACACGCTCACCCATTTCATCGAACTCCATGCGGTACCGATTAGTTGAATCCGCTTCGACACGGTACTCCTCTTCGACTCCATTGATGCTGATTTCCACCTCAGCCAGTTCAGCCAACAAACGCTGTTTCGCTGTTCGACTAGCTGCGCCTGTCGAACTTTAAATCATCGTTTACGTGCTGCCATCTTTGCCAATTTTTCATCACTGCCCCGGCGGCGGGTATCCTCTTCTTAACCGGTTCGGGAGCAGCAAAGTCATCATCACTACCACTAGGTGCCGTTCTCTTACCGACAATCTTCGATCCTTTTTTCGCAACTTTATCGGTGCACTTCGTTTCAGAAGAAGGGGTTGTCGAAGGAACATCCTCCTGTCGGCTGCATCCGGGTTTTGAAAGCGCCGTTACCATTACAACTTCTTCAGGAAGGGGACTGAGTGGAGGTCCAATTTGAAATTCCGTTAAGAAGTCCACGATATCCTGCGGTAGCTCCGATTGCTGCCCCACCACGTCCTGCAGTATGTTGACCTTACCCTTCACGGATTTTCCAGCGTCAATGAAGAAAGACATACTGCACACTAGAAATTCACAAAATATTAGAATAAAGCATAATAATCATCATTACTTATATACTCATAGTTTTTATTCGGAGAAGATGAACCCAGCTAGAGACCCAACTTAATTCGGTAGATATTTGAAGGCTAGAATAAGCAGTTCAAATGATGATAGCTCGAGAGCAGTCCCACCAGAGTTTCGTTGTTATAGATTTATCACATTGAATTTACTAATCATCTGATTGTTCCTTCAATGATCTTATGATTTGATCCAATTTTTCATCAGAATCCGCCTCATGATTAGGCACAGTTTTGAGGACGTCGATAAGGAATTTGAAATTTACGTTAGGGCTGCATTGGTAGAACTCAATATCCTTATGCCCCCAAGGTAATGTTTTTGTGGTATTGGGGATGATGAATCGCTTATCATCCTTGTATGATAGCGCAACTTCATTACACATTAAAGNCTCAGTAGCCTTATGTCCCCACGGTAATGTTTTTGGGGCATTGGTGATGATGAATCGTTTATCATCCTTGTATGATAACGCAACTTTATTACACATTAGAGTTTATACATCGTGTAAGTTACTTCGAAAAGTGCTCATCTTACGCAATATGGCACCACCTGATTCGACTATTTTCCTATAATCATCAAGTGACATTTGATTTTGTATAACTGACTTTTCTATACTTTTTGCCTTCTTCAATTCATCACTGACGGACTTGACATGATATGATTTTGCGCCGGTACCATAAAAACTGATCATTGGATCATTAGGAAATTCGTCTTTCATCTTTCCCAATATTGCTTCAGTTATAGACATAGCAAACTGATTTTCAACTTTGTAGTTGAATGTATCGAATTTCTCTACATTTTTCCTCATAAAATCATAAAAGTTCTCCGTGAAAATTTTAAGAATGAGAGAGTCGGTATCGGTGTAGAGGAGAGAAGCATTCGACCCATAATGTTTTTTTATGAAATTATAAAAAAACTAATACGTAACTGTTTTAGATAAATCAAGTATACTAAATCCAAGATATAGGGGTTTATTGTAATTTATTTTCACTTCACCCATACGAATGGCGACAAAATCCTCTGAGAAAATTAAAAGTGTTTTAAAATTTGGTCGAGCGATGAGAGCATTTGCACCAGTGGCACGCTTTATATACTCCCAATGAGTCACAAGCCGGATGCCATTCCTACTATCAACGTTCTCCATTGTTTTTCAGAAGACAGCATTTGTTCTTTTCTTGGAAATATTTTTATGATACACATTTGTAGCTTAATTTCTCATTAGGATATTCAAGTCTACATATTTCTTCAACCATGGTGATTGATTGAATGAGAGAACTATGTGAGTCCTCATTACTATCAGTACATTTTCAATTGCCTGCCTCAAAGCCTTATAATGAACAATGTATTTTGTCTTATCATTCATATTAGGTATTAATTTGGGTATTTTTGAATTTGAACCGCTCTCTACAAGGAATGGCAAGGAATGCGCATCGTGAAGTTCTTTAGGGTAATGGACATCTTCTTCCAGAACATAACTCTTACGATCATCGTCTGGAACACCCATGATATCTAGTTGAATAATTTCTTGTTCGGATAGCCATGAAAATCCACCTGTCGGTAATGGTTGGGACATACTGTGACCATAGAGGTTTGTATCGTCCATCATAATATGGCAGAAAACGATTATTAGCAATATGCTTTCTTTCAGAACACTGACCAATACCCCCACGAATATCCTTGTAGAAAAAAAATATCATGTCAATATCCGTAAGGAATTTCAGCTCTACACCGGTGTGAAGATATATTATATGTATATGTTACATAAGAGTATTTACTTTTGAGCATTGCATCCCAAGAATGGCCGGGAGAGGTAAAATAGTGAGCTGGATATAATTTATATTTATCCAGACATATATTACGGAAAGTTTCGAAAATATCGCATGAAATTAATACATCTGATTCCAAATACAGATCTGAATAGTCTTCTGACGTTTCACACTCGAACAAGGACCATACACGTTTTGCCCTCTCATAATAATCGTCAGATATAAGTTTCTCGTTCAATTGATCATTAAAATCGGATTTTAATGGTAGCTCAGTACAATCTAACGTGGTGAAATCTTTGACAAAAGAAATTTTTCATTTTCCGGAAAACACTTTCGTGTTTCATAACATTGCTCATCTGACAATCTTTTTCCTAACTGACGCCATGAATCTAAAGCTATCGATGAATATCAGCTTTAGGAATTGTTTTTCCAATTTACCAAATTTATCTATTGTGATACCCATCAATAGATGCTCAGTGAAAGAAATGTGATTTTCCTTTTTTTGACCGATAACATCCACCTTGTTCTTATAAGTGCATAACTCTTTTATGAACAAGTGGCTATCATAGCCTCTCAAATTATGGAAACTTATTGGAACGAAAGATAGATCTTTTATCCAGCGTTAGTGGCTATTACTAGATTCATTGGTGATGTTCAATAAATTTACATGGCGATCGAGTTTCCGCCGTGCGTAATAAAGAGGACCCACAATTTCACATTTCAGTTTGTTGTTTTCGAAAGTTCTTTCTAACACATAAACATTAACTGAACAATCATTCATATTTTCAAATTTTGAAATATCACGTAATTTCATTGGAAAATATATACCTTCAGTATTAAGTACATCTCTGAAGTCTGGATATGATCCTACTTCAGGAGTTTTGGTTTGTTGATGTTTACTACGATAAAAACTGAAATCTTTCATATCTATGTAGATAATATAGCTGAATCACGTTAATGAAATTCCACAGCTTTTGCAGACAATGTGTCGACGAATGTCCTATATATCTCTTCAAGGTTGTTTGATTGATCAACAATTTGGTTTTGGCTG
>WOGP01000509.1:0-23935 GCA_015342065.1 Leptinotarsa undecemlineata | reverse complement strand
TGTATTATTTTGTACTATTTTTAAGCTTTGTAACCATGATTTATCATGTATACAATAAAGCATATTCTCTCTCTCTCTCTATATATTTCCGTGAAAAATACAAGAATCAACCATATTTAGAGAAATTATTACTTAGTGTACAATACATACTCATGAGTTTCTTGAATATTTGGTTTCTGATAGGTCCCTTCTGAGTCTACAACAATAATATGTTAGCATTCCTGGACTCTATTTCCCTTGATAAAGTTTCTCCATCAAGGAACTGTCCTGATTGACCCTCTTTCCTTGTTCGACACTCACATCATCAAAATTTGCGGGAAAGAAATGCAGATGAAAATTCACTATATGTATTTTCAAGAACATATTACACCCCAAAGATTTATATAACATTATATGGTCATTTATTAGGTCTTTACAGTGTTTCGCTATATGAATTCTTAGGAAATTTTGGCGAAAAAATTCCAAGACAATTTTTTCCTTATCATTTAGTTTTTTTCAGAGCTCTCATCCTCCATTAGTTCACGTATTTGTGAGCCTACAAATATTCCCTCTTTAATTTTTGTGTCGCTGAGTTTGGGGACACCCAACTTTCTCTTTCAAATACAAAATCCACTGCCATCTTTGCGCATTACTTACACAAAATTATGTGTCAGGACAAGCTCTATGTGCAATGGTGGCAAAAGGGTGTCAATAAAATCCTCTAATGTCTTATTTTTCACATTTTCACGGCCTGGAGTAAGTAACTCTAGGTCTTCGTGTAGTGACTTTTTCTGTCTCTGCCGTCTTATTCGCAAATATTTTCGTAAGTCTCTTTCATATCAAAACCATGAGCAACCAGGACTGAATGGGATTCGTCACTGTTATGTAGCAATGCTACTTACGAACCAGATTTTGACGAGCCAATGAACAATTGTCAGTGACTTGCATCATATCCCAAATTCAATAAAATAATCACAACGGAAATGTAATTACAATAGATTATATCATTTCAATTAGAAAAGTAAGGTTTTATTTCACCATGTTGAAAATAAGAAATTATTGTCATTATCAGGAGAAAGTAAATCACAGTCGATTAGTGTAGACTCCAAAAGCTCAGTTTTTAGACAGATCCAAATCACATACTAAATCGTTGAAACCACTTTGTTATTGTTATTGAGTGCGGTTCTTTTAAAGTATGCAGTTCATAACTTGGGTCACTATCTTCATATTCCTCATGCGAACTCTGAACAAGTTCTGGACTGGATTCCCGATCGTTTGGACGATTTGGAGGCGTTGGCACAGACAGTTCGGCAATATGTAGGATAGGTCTGTTGGCCGAATACAAGTTTGGTTACTGGTTGATATGTTTGAACTTCATTGTGATGCCTCTTGTTTGAGTCACAAAAAATAACAATTACTTGCATGCTCCCTTGGTTCCTTTCAAATCATTGGTATACCAAATGGCAAATGGCTAGATTCTTGTTTAGCCCAACGTAAAAGAAGTGTCACAAACGTTACACAACAATTATGTGAAACCTGTTCAAATAATGGGTAGAAATTTCGACGCTCAGATGTAAAGGTTTATTCTCCACACACATAAAAAACTGTCGGGGTTATTAGAACAATTTTGTGGCATACAGGCGATGTACCTAACGGAAATAAAATGTATGTTAGTTGTTGCAACAGTTATACAGCCGCCTAAATGACGATATTCAAACAAATACATGTATATAAGGTCAGAAATAAATATATAGCTTTCACAAAAAACCATTCATGTATAAAATGAACAAAATCGGTCACTTGGGGAAGTTCAAAGGTGACCTTTCCTACCAAGAAAGTTATGTCATCAAGAGCATCGAATTAGTCTCTTGAACTGGGGAAACTACAGCCACTGGTGTGATGTATCTGTTATTTCATGTTTCTAAAACTCATTTATTTGAATGGTTTGACAGACACATTTCTTCATAATAAGAGTGTACTACTATTATCGTTGACCTTATTTCTAAGAATCTATTTCGATTTTGAGATAACATTCAACTCTACTCGCAGAATGATAGTACATATAATTGATCGAGAAATGAATAGTATTTATGAGAAGAACATTTCTATTCCGTTCAAACGACACTAAAGTCAATAACACCAGAAATAATCAGAGCAGATGATATCGGTAATCGAAAAACCATTTTATGCATTGATAGATGAAGATAATATCATGAACTCATTTGATATCGTTTATTCCATCCCATGTTCTGGTTATGACCGAAAATACATTGGATGAACCACTAGAGGATATAAATATCGTATAACTTCTCATAAAGGTGACTTTGGTTACATTAAACCAATTTGTACTCTTTCTAAACACATTACAGACTCAGATCATGGGTTCTGACATTGAAAGTCTAATCCTGGTATATATTTATCTCCACAGTTTGAATGACGATAATAAATTTTATAATTTTTTACCACTGGGTCCTGAAATCCTTAGTTCAGTCGCTTCCTTGGCTAATGAATCGGCAATGCAAATATCTTTATTCCTGCCGTGCCATTTAATCCACCTCAGGATAATGTTATTATGTACCGAGGCTTTGGCTAAATCTCTTGATGGCACTCTGGTACTAGCCCTGAGGTAACACGATGTCTGTTTGAGGCTAATGGGGCTTATCTGCTATTAGTGTGGATTGTTATGTTTTTTACAGAAATTCCTTGCATTCGTAGTATCTGACTCTGTGTTCTGTTTTATTTGTATTTTGTAGAGTTTATTGAACAAAATCCTGAGTTGAATTGCATCACTGGTTGCCTGCAGCAGAAGTTGCGCAGTAAGCGCTTCCTGCCATAAGCTCAGCCTCAATTGATCCATTCCTACTTCGAGGTTTACACCTCTCGTGCGTAATTGTAACATGGCCTTTAACAAAACCTCCTTAACGTACCGGTCCAGAAAGGTCAGATCGGAAATAAACTGAGAATCATGAACCTGATGGAGCAATTTCTCTTGTTTGAATAATGGTTCATTTAACTAAATATGGATACCTTCTGGTATATGATTTTCTATTTACGTTTTGTTTTTGAATGCATATCAACACTTGGTGCATAATTGCCAACATCTTATATGTTTCATGTACACTCATGAGAAAGCTATCGTATAGTGAAACACATATTGCGGTTCAGTGTAACGGTTCAGTGTAAATATGACAATGGAATGTGACCTTGTGAAACTGAAATCAATCGTAATACACTGGAGGGCATAAAATTGGAGTCACTCCATGAGTTATCTTGGGAATTTATGTTGATAAGTTTCTTCGGAAACATAGTTGTTGTCGTTCCTTTGATGATCGTATGACAAAAAACGAGCTCTCACCTGAATCTCAAAAAAACACTTTTAATATACAGTTTTTATAGTTCTATCTGTCAATTGTCATTTGTTTGTATATTGTCGTTAATGTTGGTGTATCGAAACGAACATGAATTTTGTTGTTGCGGCAAGAATTGTAGCGGCTTTGGAAAATTCCTGTGGTAAAAAAGAAATGTTTTTGTTAGTCTCCCGAGTGTGTAACAAATATGGCGACGGTACTAAGAAACTGGCCTGCTAACACGATCTGACCCAGGGCCACGCAGAACTACAACAGCTAGGGATCACCGCTTTTTCGTGCTTTAAGAAACCGAATAGTGACAGCCGTTTCCTTTCGAAGTGATTTGCAAAATGTCAGAAATGTAAACATGAATGAACAATCAGGGGGCGACATCATGCTGCTGGATTATCTTCCCAAACCGAAGCTACTAAACCACCGCTTTCCCGTGAACTCTGGATTGCAAGATTCAATTTTTCACAAGAATACTTGGCTTGGACAGAAGAGGATTAGGGGCGTGTATTGTTTTCCAATGAAACGCGAATTTGTCTTACAGGCTTAGATAGAAGATCAGGCGACAGATATGCGCAAGCGTGTATTATCAAGCGACTTCCATTTGCTGGCGAATCAATTGTGGCATGGACAGGCATATTTAAGGTCGTACGGAGTTAATCTGCACCGACGATGAGACATTGAATGCACATAGGTAACTGATGGAGGTTCTATAAGACCATGTTTCATACATGCGTTATGTTGAAGAAGACGCATCATTTATGCATGATGATGCACGCCTCCACATTATCCGGATCGTTACTCAGTATCTTGATGAGGTTCGAGTCACACAATTTGTTTGGCCTGCGCAAGTTCGTATTTAAATCCCACTGAACATGTTCGGAATTAGGTTACGAAATGTTTACGGAGAAATTTCAGAGAGCTACGCGACATACTGGTATAAGAATGGAAAAATCTCCAAAAAAATGGGATCCAAAGGATGCTTCTTCATTTGCAAGCTGTTATTGCTGCAAGAGAAGGAAAGACTCGTTGGTGGAACCTTAACATTTTTCTTTTTTCAACCAAATGTATACAAAGTAATACCAAATGGAATCGGACAACCAAAAATTGTGATTCAGAAATTATGAATTGACCCTATTTTAATGCTCAACAGTGTATATGTTTTCATAATGTGAAGAGTCTTTGGTTATCCTGACTTCTCTGAATTTATAAATTCCTAAATTCGATTGCCTCATAGACAACTGTTGGACTTATTTTTTTCAAATGTGAAACACGCGATATTTAATTTTTCACCTCTATATTGATTATAAATTAGTCAAATAAAGGGTAAAAAAAGAAACGCTTCAAATATTGATGATCAAAAACCCAGAAATCGAAATGAAGTCTTACGATTGCCGTTTGAGGAGTCAAATAATTCCAACTATCGACTTGTGGCATTCACCTGCGTTATTGAAATCGCTGATATCTCTGAGAAACTTTCCTCTTCCACACACGTTCAGATACTACCCTATTTTACATCCGGTGTACTCTCGATGGTAACTTAAAATGTGCCATATCCCGTGGGACATGTTTTTTGCATTTGCACGTCCCAGCCAAGGAACGTCGAGGACAAAGGTATTTCATAGAAACCAATTTGGGGCAAGTACTATGAGCAGAGTTAAAATCACTCCTGAGCATAATTTGAGGATCACGCAGAATGTATGGTGTTATGTCAGCGACCGTTTGATTATGAAACCTTGAAGGAAAAGGGATTGTGTGATGACGTTGAGTTGGGGAGATTTCACGAAATGTACGATGAAGGTAATTGAATTGATAATTCCTTGTTGTTTGGGCAAAAAGGTTTCAGCAATTTTTTTCGTAATCATGGTTTTTGATAGTTTCTCTATGTGAAATTGTGCTTTCCTCAAAAGCGCAAGCACTCAAAGTAAAAGTATTATTCAGTGTATTTTGACATATTTCATATAACATATTGCGTAGCTATCCTGTGAAAGATATTTCATTCAGAGTAAAAAATATTCAAAGTACTTCTAGTCAATATAAACAATATAAAATTTCAATTTTTTCAATATATCAAAAAAGTTAATTTAGATATAAATATTTTCACTTCTCAGTGAGTTTGTATACTCCATATATTGTAGAATAAAACTAATAGGAATACCAGATAGCTTATGAGTCACGTTTTCTCACGTTCTAAATGAATGTAAATCCGTTTTTATAGTCGAATAGTATAATTTGAGGATAAGAAACAAAGAAGGAAAAAAATAAAGAACAACTGAGAAATAAACAGAAAAAAATTAATGAAAGAAAAAGAAACAGGAAAAAATCGTGTATATATGTTGATTCTCAAATAATTCATCCAGTGAATAAAAACTTCCATAAAAAAAAGTTGTAAAATTAGTAAAATAGTGAGAGAGAGGAATGAAAGGAAAGAACAAAAACAAATAACCAGATACTAATCTTCAGAAATGAGAAACAGAGTATCATGCATTTCCAATCAAACTCCTTATGTTTCTACACAAATAAAACAAACATAGTTTGCTTCAAACTCAATTTTGACGACTTACTTATAGAAAATCACGCTATAGTTAACAAAACTCACACAAAATTTTAAGAGGTATTCATAGATGATAAATCAAAATTTTATGAGCATATAACAAATGTATGCCAAAAATAGCATCTGGCTGCTATGCAGTTCGAGTTTTTTCTAACGAACTCAAACAATCGTCATCCAGAACTCAAGTTTCAAGTTTTTTTCAAAAATAAAATAAAAAACAAATTCTCAATATATATATAGTATATATATATACACCTAAACACATGAAGTGTTTGTATTGTAAATATTACAATAAGTACGTTAAAAATAGATAAACAAATTTTTGTTTTCATCCTCTATCAAGGAAAACTGTGTAGTTTTCCTTTATAGAGTCGCAATTGGAATATGGAATTGACTTTTGGGGCTTTTGTAGTCAGCAACTACTAAATTCAGTATTCGTTCCACAAAAAAGCGCTATGAGATACATATTAGGGCAAAGTCATAAGACCACTGCAAACCACTTTTCATCAGTTAGAAAATTCTCACTGTACCTTGTTTTTTCCTTTCAGAAACCGTTTGCCTAATTCATAAAAAATACTCCAACTCAGCAGAAAATAATGGCAGAGGTTTCCCCACCAGAGGAAGTCGAAATTTATCCTTGCCAATCCCAAAAATCAGCAATTACAATTTTTTTCAATATATGAGAGCAAGAAAATATTTCTTTCAATGTGCTATAGGACAATAACAAATTTAAAAAAATTCAGTAAATTTGTTAAAGGAGTACTTCTGCAAAAAGCCTACTATGACTTTAAGGAATATAACGATGACATATTTCAACTCTTAGTATTTCAGATGCGTACATATCTGTAATGATTTATTTATTTATCATCTGAAATGGTTTATATATTGTTTTATTCATGTGTATTCGTATGTGTACATTTTTCAACTTCATAATGCTTGTTCACTATATATAATAATTTTAATTTTTTTTTGAAACTTCAACATTGTTGACTTCTTAAAGTTTCACTAGCTTTGTCAATGAGGATTTCTTGGGCAATAAAGCATAATTGATAGCTTGATTGACTTATGTCTGACTCTCAATACAGTTCATGTTATCAATATTGGAAATTTTTAAAATACATTATTCCTAAAGTGTTGTATTGTGCTAAGAAAATACAAATGGTTTCTATTATTTTTTCTGTCCTGTTTTGTCACATACATATATTCAGTATTTACTTGAAATTGTATATTATTCTATAGTTGAAAGTTTTATATGAATAAGTAACTAATATGTGTAATTGTGTTTGTTCGTTTATTTATTTAATTATTCTAACCAAGCTTTGTCAATAAGTTATGAATATTCAGACAATAAAGCATATTTTGACTTTGACTTTGATTTTGATACTATTGGAATATTATACTAGAAATGTTACATTTACGATGTTACTGGCAAATTGGTTGCACCAACTTTCAAAATTATACCTCTTTCAATTAAATATTTTCTGTATCACCTACTATCAGAATAATATTTCTCTGAATAAAATCATGTTACAAATGTGAAATGCTCTCAAAATGAAAGAAATCTCATTTAATTTTCAGTTTCATGGAAAATATTAAAATTGAGTGATATTCAATATACAATATGCATGAATCGAACTTCTGAATGTAATCAGATTGGTTTCTGCGGAAGTTATGGACGGCCTCTCTCAAACTTTCAAACCAGTCAAATTTCCACATACATTCACTCTATTTTCCCAAAGACGATTTTGCTTTTGTATTCCGCATGCAAAGATGTTATCCGAAAGAATTGGTCGAATGCATCAGAAAACAACGAAAACAAACAACAGCGAATACGGAGATTACCCCAAATCCGCGAGAGTTTGCGAACCGACAAACATTTTTTCAATTCAAACCAAACAGAAGTTTCCTTTGCGTTCTGTGAAAGGCGCTATGTACGTTGTTATCTTATGACCAAAGGCTTTTTGGGTTGTGTGTTGTTGAAAGGATGTTCCTTGACAGCAAATAAAGGAGGAAATATATGTACGAGAATTTGTTTGCACTTTCATATTCATTCGTATTTTTCATTCGCAGTGATTCTGAATTGAAAATGTGGCTTGGAGGAAGTTATTGAACACACACTGTGATTGGAATTCGAAACCATCCGATTTTTTATACAAGTTGAAGAAAAAACATCAAAGTATATCGACTGAACTCTCAAAGAATATACATAGATCATTCATGTTTGTTTGAGAATCTTAGCGACTGGAGAAATGTATAGTAAAATAGAAATAACGGGATCTCTCAGTCAAAAATTAAAAATCAAAATTTTGGTTTGACAAATGTCATACCTTCACATAAATAATTGAAAAATGACATGACGCAAGTGAAACATAAGTGGACCTTTGTCGATTATATATATGCCTTTCAGTAAAACAAGAAAAATTGCTTGAAATCACTTGGTGTAATCATTTTCAAACTAGTTTCCCAAAAAACAGTTTTCACCTCCCCAGTTAGGAGTTATTGGAGTTTTTGCATGTTGGCTGTCCTAGTTCATCTTTCACTGCCTGAAACACTGTGAATGCTGCTTTTGGCGAGTGAATTGGCTTTGCATGTGAAGGTTAAGCAAACCTGCCATCAGTTGTCTGATTCCACGTAGCCCCGCTGGATACGTGAATGACAGAATCACTTGTGGTTGTGTTATTCCCTAACTGAATGACATCCCTACGATGGGTTGATCCCAAGGTATGTGTTACCGTACCGAAAGGATGAATGACACTGAGTCTATGAGCTGTCTCTACGGAACCTTCGAGATACCGGGCGCCCTCTCGTCGTAGCATCGCTTTGTAACGGTAATGCGGGGCTCTGCCGTAATTGACCTTCTTTCTCAAGCTACTCTTGGAACTTTTATCGATAGAGTGTACTTCGAAGTTAATTCTGGCGCTGAGTCTGCAGATTCTACAACTGACCTCCCTGTAAATTCAGATCAGGAGCGAGAGCTTCTCAATTCTCCAACTCCTGATCCGATAAGGAAGTAACTAAGTTATCTCCTCAGGAGCGGGACACCTTGTACCAAATTCTTGAGCGGCGTACGCGGAATCTGTCTCAGATGGAGGTCAGGCGGGTATCAAGGTGAGAATCTTGCCCCTTGACTATCCGACTACCTCATTATTGATGGAATAGCAGAGCATATACTTTGTATCAGCTCCGATAAGGACCGAATTAGGTTTTTAGAGTTCAGCAGAGCCGTACTCTTATCATCTGACTTGAAATACCACTCATCATACAAACTAAATGGCTTCGTTAAAGAGCTGGGTTCATTTGGTCGAGTGTAAATAGGTGTCAGCCACAATAAGCCCCAGCGAGTTGCGATAGGGGGTTGAATAGATCCACTCACGTTGGACCTTACCTAACCTAACCTAGGAGTTACTGGCTCTTCGTGTACATTTTGTTAGTTTCCCTCATCTACTGCAGCCAAACCTTCTCGACTCTCCTTGTCTCTTCCCTCCATTCCATTAATTTATCCACTTATGAGTCTCCAGAACTCGGTATTTTTTATTTTATTTTTTTTGTATGAATTTATGAATCTTCAACAATTAATATTGCTCATTCAGCAATGGCTCAGAGCGTTTAATGTGAAGCGACCCATACTCAAATTTAATCACATTGTAATCAACCTCAGCAATTTTTATAAAATCCAGTCAACCAATAAAGTAAAATGGCTATATTCCATTTTCCAAATAATGCTTGGGTATCACATTCTTGCATTGTTATATGAAAAAATTGATGATAGATGATTTATCGAGTCTCATAATTGTGAATATAATAATTTCACTCAACTGTTGGGCCTAAAATTCGATTATTGGAGTATTACTGGAGCTATCCTTTCACTATCATGATAAAGTCTGATATCAACTTCTATTTATAACTACTACCCCTTGAAAGTCCGTATCAAATATACTAATCCTGTTTGTTGACGAATGAAATGATAGCCTTGGGTAAAATCAATTTTCTTTTTCGGAAAGGAATATTGCCATTTAATTACTTTTTGAAGAGTTGTCGAAAGGAAAAGGAGACAAATTGAATGTTTAGAGGACACCTGAAAGATACTCCATCCCTTATTGGAACTCTCACAAGGAAATCCGATATTTTTAGTTTTTTGTCGCACATTCAAATGGAAAAAATGATAGCCAAGAATTGAATGCTTTGCAATACTTCAATATTTTAACAAAATCATTTTCGCAATAATATTCTCCCCAAGATTTTTCCATAGGAAAAGGCTATGAATTTCAAAATTTTTCTAGGACTAGGACATATGTTTCAATATGATAATATTGAGAATAATTCTGGAGTTTGTCGTTACCTTTTCTTTTAAAAGTTTCGTCTTCAACAATCTGAGAAAATGTAAAATTTTATTTAGGAAATTCATGCAAACTCCATATTAATTGAATCCAATATACTTCTCCCGAAGTATTGATCTAAATCATAACTTCTCGCTTTGAAATATTTTTACTTAAAAAAACAGTGCTTCGAAGAAAATAATTTGTTTTTATTCAAAGCCTGTCACTCTATTTTATTCAACAGCTGCCGAAGGAGATATGAAAAAATGATTATGTCAGAGAAGCTGATTGACTTTGGAAACAGATGCGGCAATATTGTAATACTGATGATAATAATAACAAATCTGCTTCTTCCATGAAAGAAATACAAATATGCATTAGAAAAAAGTTACAGGATGTTCTGCTACTCATTGGCGAAGTTTAGCTCAGAGCTACTCTAACCCAACCAACAAGCACCACTCCATAATGCACGCGAACCTACAGAAATGAACAGGAAAAACGAGAAAAATCAATAAAATTTGTGATATTCCCTAAAGAAACTTGATAAATCAAATCGACCAGTTACAAAAACTGACATTACTAACATAGATGTAATTTTTTTATTTGTATTTGAATTTCCTGACACTGAATCTCTACAATGAATTGTAGAGTTTCACAGTACCAAAAAGAAATGATCTCTGAAACTGTCGAGTGCGATGATGTGGCATAGCTAATTGCTTTCATTGCTAATGTTCATTGGGTGGATATTTCCACGCAGAATTAGTTTTAGTATTGAAAAGGGATAGTGGAAAAGGGTAATATATTCCAAAGAAGGTCTGATCTAAGCGTTATAAAGCATCAAAAGTTATTGAGGTGTGTATAGTTTTCAGGTTCGGAACAGTGTTCCCAGCTTTTGAGTAGCAGCCTTGGCAACTCCAGCGACATGATTGTGCCAAAATATATTGGTGTCCATTTCAACCCCCAATAAACTTATCGGAGCAGAAAGCAAAAATGTTGACCTAAAATTATTACATCAGGTTTGAAGACATTTATCTTCTTGGAGAAAACCGATGCCTGGGTGTTTGTGGCATTGAATTGAACCTGGTTACTTTCACCCCAACTTGAAATCACTTCTAGAACCTCAAGATGTCCCTCCGTAGCCGATGTCCTGGAATCCAAATGGAATGACGAGACAAGTGTGCTTTCGTCAGAGAAGCAATATATTCCTCGGTTTTTTTCAATGAGTCGTCGATATATAATAGAAATAGGTTTAGGAAGCCATACACAAAAATAATCAGTCAAACCATAGCATCGAATTTTGACCAGCAAACCCCCATACCACATACGATCAAAAGCCTTAGATACATCAAGCGCAACAACTCTTGATTCTACATGTTTCTCGATTGCGTCATTCCAATTATGGTTGTCATACGACAAGTCTCGATATTCCAGAAGTGATAATATCTTCATGTTGTTGCACATCTTCGCTCAAAGAGAACTGAATGGATGGAAACTAGATAGTTAAGTGCAATAATGATAATTACATTAAACTCCAGTATTTTTTGTACCACGAAATTCCGAATTAACATTTTGGCTGCAATCAACGTGAGTGTTCTGATACAGTTTGCTTCTGGGTCGCAGCTGCTGAATAGAAATCACCTTCGGATTCACCCTCCTGTTTTTATACAGGATTGCGTGTGAATGTATAACGCTTCTAGGTGAATTTCTCTGTCGAGTTTGTAACACGGAGTAATTCCCCGACAGCGACAATCATTCTAGAATGTGCTCCTTCCCTAAGAACATTCTCTGAGTATTTAACGTCACTTATCGCGAATCCTTCACAATGTAGTCAGGTATGAAACACGTTATCAAAGTGGTGGAAGCTTTTTCGAATATTGAGTTTGTCAAGCAGCATTTTCAGTCCTGCGTTTTGAAAAAGTTTCACATTTTTAGGATAAATTAGTCAAAACACTTTTCTGCAGATTACTTTCATTTCCGAATGTTGGAGGGAGGGAGGGTTAAGGATGGTAACAAACCTAAAGCCTGAGAGAAGATTAATGGGGCCGGTATAAAACTAATATGAAATCATAGAGAACATACAGGTATAAAAATGGTATGATAGAGATCATGAAAAGTTGAATGAGATGTTAATGAAAAATAGTTCTGAAATATAAGAAGAAAGAGGCTTCATATAATGGAAACACAGTATCTATCAAATGAAACAAAAAAATTTTGTAACGATGGATGAACAATAGAGTGAAAATATCACTTCTGAATGCATATCTTCAGAAATTTTTAATCACAAGAAACTATTTCACAACTCAGTTCGAAATGTCAGTACAAAAAACTGTCTGTGAGCTAACAAGATCGGCTCTGAGCTCTTATTTTCATTGTTTTCCAGAAACGGGTGTAATTTTGTGATATTTCAAATTCTCTACAGATTCCTAAATGCTTGAAATACTATAAAAAAGCAGAGTTGATTGTAGTAACATTGATTGGATGAACGTGCCTCCAATGCACAAATGTAGACCGAAAACAGGATAACTATGAAGCCACCAACGTTATATTTATGAGTTCCCGCCCGCTCACGGACTTAGAAAATTCGTTGTTGAAAAAAACTCTAAACTACGCCATTCCACCTACATTGCTCATTGCTCGACGCAGCAGAAGTCAGATGGAAAATCAGAGAACAGATCAATCGAGAACCAAGTTCCAGCAAGTAACAAAAGATCGGAGATGTCTTTCAGAAGGGCAATACACGAAGATTGTGCGGGACCTTACTGAAACAATTTGGAGAAATGGTACCAGACTTCAATAAAACACCAGGTTGATTTTTCGGAAACGGAGAGATCATCACCAACACTGCACCCCAGTAAGCTCCTCACCTGTATAGACTACTCAAAATCTATAAGAAGGGTGTTTCGCTCTGACCGATCGTCAGCTTCAGACATTCAGCTACCCAAAACTAGTCGAGATTTATACTATCAATAATACAACCACTACGAGAAAAAAATTCATCTTTTATGAAGAATTCAAGGCATATGGTTGAATTACTGGAGGCAATCGAATCCACAGAGCAAGATCAACGAATCAGTTCCGATGTAGAAAGCCTTTACACCAACCTGCCTATCGAAGAAGCACTTCAAATCATACGGAAGAAGCTATCCAAAGACAAGGACCTGGAAGATGAAACGAACTCACATATATGAGTTATAATGGAACTACTAAGGTTCTGTGTATGGAATTGCTATTTCCAACTAAATGACAAATTTTTCACGCAAGATGAGAAACTGCCAATGAGATCACTTATGGAGCGGTTTGGAACTCTGGTCATTGAAGAGGCTCACAAGAATCCCTGAGTCTATTCGAGATACGTTGATGACTCCTTCATAGTATGGAACCATGAGAATACAGAATCAGACACTTTCCTGAAGCACATCAACAACGTTAGACTTTTCATCGCTTTTACAATGGAAAAAGAAGTCCACAACGGATCATAATTTTTAGACGAATTGATAAGAAGAACCGACGACACTGAGTTAGAAACATCTCTACACCAGAAACGCACTCACACAGTCCGAACTAATGAATTTTACATTGTTTTCTTTTGAATTAAATGGTATATATCTTGAAAATAAATAGTTTTTGTGACCTACACACCATTGTGAAGAGTACATTTCTAACTTGATTACTTTTTTATTCCTTGGGAATTTTGTCATAGGGTATTATTGTACGAAGATAGCAAAATTGACAGCTGAAGAGCTTTGCCAAAAACTAATTTTTATTAGAAAAAATACACCTCTCCGTGTATAATGGTGGATAAAAAATTTAATAATCGTGTGATTGTGTTTACGTAATGTCATCATGAGATAAATGGATTCATCTTATTCGTGTCATAAAGTCGTATGTTATGAATGTTTTATTCTATGTCATATGTTTTATTCTGAATATTATCTTTCATTCATATATTATGTTTCATTCGGTAACTTTGAAGTCCGCCTTTGAGGATAAAATGTTTCATATAAGTGAAATTTCATATTGTAACTCATTATAAGTATTGTGTAGCGTCTCTTATGGATGATATCTGATTCAATTCCATAAGTCCGTGTTGGGAATCACACGTTGATAGGTAAGATTTCGTTAGTCCTTAGCTCACACAAGTTTCTCAACTTCTGAGCGTTGTTTTTCGGATGTGGGCGACAGCTGATTAACGGAAAAATCAGATTTTAAACAGAACAGATTTAAACGAATGTTTGGAGTAGATACTGAATAGGTAAAAAATATTATCGTATAATTCGATTCATGAATATGGTATATGGCTGACAGTATTGCGGAAAGTTATTTTGCTTCAAAAAATATTTACCTAACCTACTCATAGCTAGTCACTTGATATAGTTGTCTGTGTCTCAGACATCAAACAGAAATGAAAGAAATTGTTATGAGCTGCGGATCCATTGAAGACATTGGTTGTTAAATATGTGACGGCGTAGCTACAAGAAGTTACTTCAGGTACTTCTCACATATTATTGAAAAATGCATATTGGTTCTATAGAATCTGAAGAAATATTGGGGATTTTTAATTTCTTCACTGAACAAATGAATTGAATTCACCTGCGTTTTTTTTCTTCCCGCTGTATACTGAAGATTATGATGGAAATGTATCTACGCATGTAAATAAAATTAGGCTAACAGAGTGTCGAGATTTTTCCAGAGCGAATATTCATTGAGTGTCATAAAAAGTCCAACATTCACGAATGAACCCCATCTAGCCGTCACTTTGAATAATCTGCAAACATTTTCAACGTGGGGCATTTGTATTCGTTAGAGCAACATTTTCATTCTCGTGAAAAATCAAGCCTAATGTAGTGACTATTGCGAACGCAGAAAATATACATTTGTCACTCTATATCAGAACGCTGAATGGGGAGATAACATTCAAATTCGACCTCTACGAAAAGGTCCGCAAAAGGCTTTTTTTCCGTCTAATCCCGGGAAAACGTTGCTCGAAACAAATTGGCGATTTTACTTTTTTCGATTCGGAAAGGTACCGGCTTCAATGAGAGAGAAACTTTTCCAATTATGATTTCGCACATGTTGATGACCGCCCACAGATACTCCTTCCGTTATGAATATGAACGAAACAGGGACCAATCGATAATGGTTTCTATCGAAACAGCGCTGACATGAATTGAAAATAAATGGAGTTGTGTCTTTGGAGGCACAATTCTCCTTTCTTCTCGTCGCCTACAAGTACTTGTTTCCGTTTCAAAGAATTAATTCACATTTCTTGCTATCAATTGTTCAAAAAAGTTGTCTCGCCCTGAGCAATTAGCGAGAACTTTTTGAAATGAATTGAGAAAGGTTGTAGTTTTTCTGTCGAAAGAAATAGAACCACCAGCAAGCTGGAATAATCACCAGGCCAATTTTATTAGCCAACTTCGTTATCTTCAATATCACACACAACAAAAACACTTTTCCCAGATCAAATAAAATAAAAATGATGAGAGATTTTCTCACCAAACTCCACATACCTTAGCCAATATGTTGTTTGTTTTTTTTTCGAGTCCTAGGTGGAATGATGTCTACTTTTCTCTCTTAAAGTCACGGAGAGTCAATAGTTGTAGCGCTTGATATTTATGAAGCCTATGACCGTGTGTGGCATGAGGGTTTGCTGACGAAACTTTGATGCTATGGCTTGCCGGATCATTTTCGTATATGGCTCTTCAGCTTCCTGGAAGAACGTTCCCTGCAAGTGACCGTCGACTGATACATCTCGAAAGATTTCACCATCAAAGCTGGTGTTTCGCAGAGATCTATATTATCTCTATATAATCTCTCTTTATTATCTATAATATATTGATTTGCTAATGACAGAACACTTGTTTCGTCACTCCATTTGGATTTCAGGATATCGGCGGCGGTTGCACATCTTCGCCGGCAGCAGGAGGCTGCATATCTCGAAGAGGATCTAGAAGCAATTTCTAATTGGGGTGGAAGTAACCAGGGTCCAATTCAATGCCACAAAAACCCCGGCATCGGTTTTCTTAGAAGAAGGAATTGTCTCCAAACCTCATATAATAATGTCAGGTCGGATACATCCCCTTCTTGCTTCCATAAGTTTGTTGGGGGTTAAACTGGACATCAATATATCTTGGCACAATCATGTCATTGGAATTGCAAAATCCGCTTTTCGAAATCTTGAAACTCTGTGCCGATCCAGAAAACTGTACGCACCTCAGCAACATGTGATGCTTTATAAAGCTCAGATAAGACCTTCTTTGGAGTATTGTTTTCATGAATGGAGCTCCACCCATAAGCTGCTGGATTTCATTTAGAAAAGGGTGATCCGCCTGATTGGAGATTCTAACATCAATTGCAACCTTAATAGCCTGGAACATCGAAGAAAGGTTGGAGATTTGTTTCTCTTCTATGGATACTTTCACGAGAAATGTTCAAGTGACTTGGCAAATTTGATTCCCCAAGAGCGGTACATATCAGAAGTACGCGACGGACTGTGGCTGCTCATCGTTTTAATGTTCAACTCAGTACACCTCAAACTTCACTGCTTGAGAACTCTCCCATTTAGACAACTGTGTTCATATTACTCTCTCCTCTAACTTCACTGTTCAGGAACTCATTCGTTTGGAAAACTGCGCTTATGTAGAATAAACTTCCTAAAATGTATTCCAAATGCATTCAATCTCCTGCGATTCAAATCCTATGTGAATCACTACTTTCGCACAGGTACTGCTCTCAGAGAGCCTTGAGGATTTTCTTGTAGTAATTGCGTTTTGTTCATAAAAAATCTCAAAATCATACCGACTTGCCGTACTGAGGCAGAAATCTTGCCAGGACAAATGCATAAAGTTGCGTCTGGTCGGGGCACATGATTTTCAGACCGATTGGTCACTTATCTCACGTTGTGGGAAGTGGTCATTGGTTTATGATGAGGAATGATAATAAAACATGGAATAGGTGTAAGTCAGTAGAATGAAAACGAGCAATGTGCCTGGAACCTAGCAGAACACAGTAAAATGTTTGAAATACATATAATATTCAGATGATGAATCACTACCGTTACAAAAGATGAATAGAAACTGACGACCATTATTGAATAATGTTTCAGTAGTACTCCACTGTACTGTAGAAAAGAAAATCTAGTCATAAATTTTTAGCTTGTTTTTGGAAACATCATGTCTATTTCCCATAACAATATGTGTAAGCAACATGAGGTAAAACTTAATGGTGATCAGAATATTTCAGATCGATGCAGAAACTTTCTCAAAACGCAGAAAGGAGGTAGTTATTGACAGTGCAAGATTAATAATAAAAGGTAAAAAACGTTGCGCTCATAACAGAAATAATTATTCAAAATCGATCCAGGGTCCTGGATCCAGGGGTATCCAGGAAGTATATTGGGGTTAAAGATGTATTTTCGTTATTTCCAGCAAACTAGACCTCCTATTGAAAAAAACACATTTTTTGCGTAATTTCGAATTTTCAAAGGAAATTGGATGAACCAGTATTTCCATATTTACCCATAAAGGTGAAAATTGACCTTTGTGTGTCCATCATGTATTATAATTTATTTCAATCAAAATATTCTGTGAAAAATTTTATTTTGATTTTGAACCTACAATATTTCATTTTCATATTTAAATACCCAAATTCTAAAAATATTTTTTTAAATACACAATGGTATTTATATTGAACTATTCACCTCGATTTGACAAAAATATAATACTAAAACAGAAAAAATGTAAGAAAATGCGAATAATGGAGAGAGCTCAGTTCCATAAACATTTCGCAGTGTTTCACATTTTCTGACAACTTCATCCATGATACCGTCACTTCTTCTTCATTGAGAATTAAATTTTCATTGGAGAAATATTACTGTGGTTTAAAAACAAATTTTCTGAAACATTGGTATTTTGATGAAGCATGTTTCAGAAGGAGAAAATTATGATTGAGAAATACAGTTTTCAATTATATAGAACAGAAAGTGGTTTTGAAATAATTTTGTTAGAGAAGAATAATTTCCATGCCTTTATATGAAAAAATGTTCTTTATATTCGAACATTTTATTTTTTGTGAAAAAAAGGGAATACTGAAGAGCTGAAGATTCTTTGTTGCCCACAAATCGAAAAAGTATAGTTTTGATGGAGATTATAAAAAACGAAGTTCAATATTCCTGAAATATCACGTTATGGAATTTATGGAATTGAATCAGATACCATTCATAGAATCGCTAAAGTTTTTCAACAATTAAAGACCATTTACAGAGTTGACTAAGTATGTTGAAAAAGTAATATAGGTCCTTATAATTACAAAGTGTTACAATTTCAGAAAATTAATAGCAGAATTATAATATGATAAAATGAAAGAAAACCAGAAATTTTTGAATTTTTCATGAAATACTGAGATGCAGTGTCAATAATTTATTCTAGGGAATCAAAATTGATATCACACAGATTCGAAATCAAACTGAAATTATTGCAAATGCAGAAGATAGATGATTTGAGGTACAAATTGGTGCTGCCTAATCGGCTTTAAAATATTTTTGTACTTCAAGTTCTAAAATAAATGAAGCACACAGAAATTTATAAGAGATAACATCTCCTCGTCATCCACGTTTTTGTGCAATAATTTATACAGAAAAATTATTCCTTAGGATATACCTCTATCAGGATAGATACCATAAGATTTGAAGTGAATTAACTTCAGGAAACGACGATGAACTTTTTCAATTAAAGTATTATAGCAATTGCAGAATGGATACCATGGAACAGATCCATATTCTAATTTTGATCTTACGTAGGCTACATAAAGAGTAAATAGAGCAGATATGTTTGAAAAAAGATCTATAATTGCGAACTATAAAGCCATGTTTCACTTACTGTCGATATAATATGGTTGGAAAAAGACAAATTTTGATGAAAATTTACACAAAGATCTTTAATTTAGTTCCTTCTTGACAGTGAAATGGTATCTACTCGATAGTTTTATTCGATAACTGACATTTTCCTACTTGAATACACTACTTTTCATTTGAATGCATTGAGATATAGTTCAATAACTTCACAGCAAGTCTGTATATTTTCTAACTGTCGTTGCAATGTATCACAGTTTTCGATAATTTCGACTGGTAAATATATTTTTAAATCATCTGCAAAAAATTACTTATCACTATCGACATACTTATTAAAGTCATTCAGAGATAATAAGAATAGAAATGGTTCGAGATTTGACCCCTGAGGTACTCCAGATGAAGAATTGTAAAAAAAAGAATCATTGCCGTTATAAGATACAAACTGGTCGCGTTGAAGTGAGTAGGATTTGTGAAAAGTACTGCTGAAATATGGAAAACAAATTGGTGGAGTTTGGTAGAAGGATCATGTGATCAATTCGGTCAAAAACTTTAGCAAAATCAGTTTATATTCCATCGACTTGACTACGATTATCTAAGACATCACTACCATTTTGGGTCAATACAATAATTAAATTTGTTATGGTGGATCTGTTTGACATAAATCCATGTTATTGCAGAGATACGATATTACGAACTGAGGAATGTACGCGATTATAGATGATAATTTCGAAAAGTTTGTCAAAGTTCGATAGGATTGAGATAGGACGATAATTCCGAATATCAGATGGATCTCCAGACTTTAAAATGGGACAAACTCGTGATATATTTCATAATTGAAGAAAATTATTATTTTAACTGCAAGATTGAAAAGTGTCAGTGTGGAATAGACCAATACACCTATCCAATCTTCTATCAGAAAGATGATATCTTATCAGGATTAGGAATCAACATCCAAACTCCACATTCGTGAATATGATATATACATTCAGATAAAGAAGTGTAGGTAACTGAGAAATGTAAAAAAGGTTTATAATATTCTGAAAATAATGTGAGTACTATTGGAGTGTTATCGTTGGGAAATCAATATTTACGTATCAATTAATAATTCGTTGATACAATCATCTATTTATACCTTCATCCAGGTATCCATTTATCTGGTCATTCAATCTTCTATTCATCCATTGATTGAATTATTCATTCAGTTATTCAATGATTTCACCTCTTTTTGAAAAAGTCTACTGAACTTCCTTCAAAATCCTGATTGAATTGATAACCCCCTTCATTGTCAACAGTTTAAGCACTTTCATGGATGTAGAACTCATCAATGATGAAAAATATTCCACATAAACACATATAATCACAATACATGTAGGATATACTTGATGGTATCGATTGAAAGTGGAAGTCTAGAAAAGCCATTTACGTTTTCTCTAATAAACGATAAATGAAATGAATTTTTAATAAATCTAGAGTTGATCATCTCCCAACAGACATTCTTGAATACTAAAATATCAAGTTAAAATTTATAACATAGCAATTATGAGTCTCATAATATGTCGAATAAACTATATGTACTTTCAAGTCCGGTAACAATGGCAGCTCAATGAATAAAGCCGTAATTATAGAAAAGCTCACAGAGATCTCTATTTTCATTTCCATAGTGTTTACACAGGCTGCATTATACATTCCTTATCTCATAATGAAATTTTCTATCTGGCGGAGAAAAATTAAATTACCTATGTTTGCAAGTGGAATGCTTTCAGCTTTGTGAGATCGTAATGCAAATAATCCTACCTGGCATTCAAAATATTCAATGTTATTACCCAGTGAAAATATAATGAAAAATATTTATATTCATAGAATATGACAAATGGAAAATTCTCTGGAAAATTGGGGCTTGTTTCTTAGTGATTCAAACAGCTGATGCAACAGTGTCTTCATTTTATTCAAATATAAAACTTGAGACGAAAAAAAATATTTTTTCAATGAAGTTGAATCGATTTCTCATCCACAGTTTGACACACCTAGTCGTGATGTCCAATTGAAAAATTGGTCGATATGTATAACAATCAGAAGAATATTTACAAATTATATGTTGATAAAAAATCATTAGTTACCATTGTAAGACAATGACACATTCATCTGAAAGATTCTACATTGAATTTTTCCATTCGAAAGTACAAATCTCTATTCTTGGAACAACTTTTGCTGCAAGTGGCCCTTCATGGATATACTTCGAATAATTTTACTATAAACGGTGGTTTTTCCAGGGATCCATATCGTTTCGAATCCTCTTTTTATTGTGTATCAACGACTCACCGCAAAAACTGAGAAACCAATATATTGCTTCGCTGACGACAGCAAACTTGTTTCGTCACTTTATTTGGATTCCAGGACATCGACGGTGGATGTATGTCTTCATCGGCAGCAGGAGGTTGCAAATCCTAATGAGAATCTAGAAGTGATTTTGAATTGGGGTGAAACTAACTAGGTTCAATTCAACATAACGAAAACTCAGTCATCGGTTTCCTCCAAAAAGATAAATATCTCCAAATCGGATATAATGATGTCAGGTCGGACAATTTCGCTTTATGCTACGATAAGTTTGTTGGGGGTTAAAATGGTCACCAATATATCTTGGCACAATCATGTCGCTGGAATAACAAAGGTTTATGCCTTTGCAATGAAGCAAATATTACCCATTAGTAGATTCACAAATCTGTTACTTGTTTCAGAAAGATATAACCCTTTATATCAGAATATAGTCAGTAAAGTGATGAAAGAAATAAATGGTTATAGAAAACGCAATCCATGCACTTCCTTAATGTATGTAATAGATAATAGGAGTATAGGTAGCAAAATAATAATACTCAATAAAGTGGTTAGTTTTCTCTCACACATAAAAAATAATATAGTTCTAAGGTCTATCAAACTTTCATTTAGTGGAAATTATATATCAGTCTCTAAATATTGTAGGAGGTGTGAAGATGTATAACCATCTGCCAAGTTACACTAAAGAGATAAATATTGATACCAATCAGTACAGAAAAATTATCAAAGAAATTTTGAGTAGTAGACCCTATTACAGTTTGGCTGAGTTCTATACCGATCATTTTTAACTTAGCACGTTTTATGTGTATGTATGTTTCAACCATTGTTTGTGGTTTTTCATTCAGTGTTTTTATACTTGAGTTTATATTATATTTTATCTATATTTTTATATTCATATGACTTTTATGTATTCTTTTATATATATTAACTAACTTTGTCAACAAGATTTTTTCTTTGGACAATAAAGTATATATAAAAGAAAAAGCTGCTTCCCAATAGCTTGGAACGAGCAAACTGTACACGCCTCAGCCACTTTTGATGACTTATAAATCTCAGATCAGACCTCCTTTGGAATATTATTATCATATATGGAGCTCAGTCCTTGATCATATCCTGAAGCTGCTGAATTACATCCAGAGAACAGCCAACTAGTCGATGACTTAGAGACGCGAAAATCTCTTGCAACGTTGATAGTCTGGAATATCGTTTTTGCAAATGGAATTGATCACCAGCGATTGAAATCCAATGTAAGTCGTTAATTTCGCACAGGCATCGCTCTTTCGCTTCGCATGAAATTTTGTATGGAAAATAGATATTGATGCTCAACAACGACTGAATTATTGACAGCGGTATACGATGATTGTACTCTTAGTCAGATCCGATGGAAATGTTGAGAAAGTGATGAAAAACGTCGCATGAGCATCGCTTACGAATTGTTTTCAAAGACGTGAAGAGCGATCCAAATTTGCTCCGGACGATCATAACTGGTGAAAAATCATAGGTATATGGTTATGACATCGAAACCTAAGTCCCAATGGAAGAACCCAGTAAAGCCGAAACCGAAAAAAGCACGCCAAGTTCGATCAAGTGTTGAAGTTTTGCTTGGGGTTCTTTCGACTACAGCAGCGTAGTGTATCAGGAGTTCTTGTTACGTGGTGGTTTGGTCAATAAGGAGTATCATCTTAAAACTAAGAGCCGCTTGCGAGAAGCAATACGAAGAAAACGTTCTGTATTGTGGAAAACATTCATGAATTTTGTATCGCGACGATGCACCTGCCCACGTGTTATTGCTTGCTCGTTGCCAAAAACAACACCACCACAGCCACAGTATTCGCCAGATTTGATCCCTTCCGACTATTTCCTGTTTCCATGATTGAAGGAACCCATGGAAAGGCGGCGTTTTACGCCTTTACGCCGAAGAGATGAAACGGAATCGCTGAGAGAGCTCAAAGACATGTTATCTTAAAGTAATGCGCTGCTTGCGCGAAGCAATACGAAGAAAATGTTCATCATTGTGGAAAAATGTTTCATGGTTTCTGTATCTTGATAACATACCTGCTCACTTGTCATCGCTTGTTCGTAATATTTTGGCCCAACACCAAAATAGTAATCATGCCCCAGCCACCGTTTTCAGGAGATTTGGTCTTTAATAACTTTTTTCTGTTCCCAAGATTGAAAAGACTGATGAAAAGATTTCGTTTTGCAGCGATTGATGAGATAAAAATCGAAAATCGAATCGCTGTATGAGCTGAAGGACATACCAAAAAGTGCATATCAGAATTGCTTCAAGAATTGTTGAAAACGCTGGCAAAAGGAAAGTTGGAACTACTTTGTTCTGTGAATCATCTCCCGAAAACGGTTGCACCCGATATCTCTAGCAGCTTAAAGACAAATGAAGATCTTTTTCTTGAATATCGACGGGCTTCTGCAGCATAACGTTATCATAATTATTTATGCTATGAAAATTTTCCATTTTTTGCTCTCTCTCTCTCTCTCTCTTCTTTATTGGCCGATGCTTCCTGATCAGGCGCAATTGGGGCCAGCTCAATAC
>WOGP01000508.1:0-23947 GCA_015342065.1 Leptinotarsa undecemlineata | reverse complement strand
CTTATCCTCTTTTTTTGTATCAAGATGGAGTAGTAGAAAGCCAAAAACTTTCTTTCCCAAAAATTAATCACTCCTAAAAAATATAACCCCTTCAATATAATTAAAATAGCTTATTTCAATTGAATTGAGTACGCCTTTACTTAGATATTACAGTTTAAAGTAGACTCATATAAACGAACAAAACTTTTGAAACAACCTGAAAAGCTTTGTAGATGAAACTCAATGCGATACACTCTGTATGTGATTATGAAAATGTTTTTATATAAAATCTACCCACAGCATAATTATATTGTTTATTAAAGAAAAACCAATGATACCTCGGTGGTAGTGATTAAATATAGGTACTTTCACTGCTGTAGTCAAGTACTGTAGCCTAACCAGCATCTCATTACTACCATTACCCGTCAATGGCCGTATCCTTTTATTTCGTTTTGTCTGTCTCGTCTGGAATGTATTTGAAATTGAATTAAATCATTCCTTTTGTAATATACAGGGGAAAATGTGAGCACTTATAAGAAAAATCATACATTTCAGTCATATTTACTTGATGAAAATCTTGAATGTATTCAAGAAACACTTCATTGTGAGCTTTTCACTGCACAATTTCCAAAACCACTGTGTTTCTCTATACAACACCTTCTTCAGGCGTGTCTCTACTAGCTAAAATCTGCATATTCAATGCTTCATATATAATACTGGTCATATAGCATTTATTGCCCAACAGAAACTATTTAAAAGGCACTTTTTGAAGAATGGCAAATACAATATAATTAGAAGTATAGTAACAGTGTTACAACAAATAAAAGATGACATGGATACAACATAAAAAATAAAAGAAAAAAGATTAAATCTATGATTGAATCCCAAATTGTTTACAGATTTGCTCGAGATGTATTTCTCATTTCATTCTTACTGCAGGTAAAAATAATACACATATTTGATAATTTGTTAGCATTTGAACACATCACATTAATTAGTGCTTTAGACATAATATTTGTTTAAGCTCTTTTGCACTCAAAAGTAATATTTGACCTAGACTCCAATGTGGGCACATGAAAATCTATTTGTGATGATAGTACAGGGGAGTCAACTTCACAATTCCGTAGCTTATGTAGAAATATTATGGACGCTTGATTTCTGCGTAGTATATTAATATATTCAGATCCATTTGAAGGACAAACTCCATCAACCTTGAAGCATAGAAATTTAAAAAATTTTTTTAGACTTTCTCCATAGTTATTGAGATACGACTATAAATGTGATTCCATATCAATTATCCATATTCTAGTTAAGACCGTACTAGACTGAAGAAAAGAGTTGAGAGTGCAGTGATATCATTAAAGTCCCTACGATTTCTCGAGATGAAACTATATGAAGATATGCTGATTCAGTAATTTTATTTATGGGAGAGTTAAATATAAGCTGATTATCGAAGTGATATTATCTGATATTATCAATATGTTCAAGAATTGTATTATCAATTGTGTATGGGTAAAAAACGGTGTTGGATTTTCTGGTGAAAGTCAATACTTTACATTAAAAAATATTCAAGAAAAGGTAATTTTTTAAACATCAATCGTGTGAAGAGTTAATTTGTTTCTGTAGTATAATACAATCATACAAATCAGAAACAAACATATAATTTATTTTAAATCATCTGCAAATTTATTGCAATCTGATGTATCGCAAATATCATTAATAAGTACCAAAAATAACAAAGGCCCCAAGTTGGAACCTTGGGGGACTCCGCTGGTTGCAATATATTTTATGATTTGGAGTACCTGTATTCGTACCCGAGTTTGAGAATGAAACAATGAACATCAACAGAAAATTTCAGAAAATCTCTCAAATAAAAATGTATTGAATGGAATTACCTGATCTTAGTTAATCAATAGTTTCAACATTAGGAAAAATATTCAGTACCGGGGAGTTATTCAATTCTGTTTCGTCATTCAGTGAATGACTCGATTTCTCAAATATTTCTAAAAATTCTGAAAGATCGGGTGTCAAACTTTTCTCTTCCGAATGAAACAAAAATGTAAGAAAAATATCCACACATTTCAAAATCACATAAATAATATCTTGCTCTCACGAGTTGATTCATTTAAAGATTTGAGAGTTTTTTTTGACTTCAAACTTATTTTCAATGAATATATATAGATTATTCAATTAATAAGAGTACTAGAGCTCTGGAATATGTCAATAGAAAATTCACATTCTTCAATCAAACAAAATCAATAACATCTATCTATAATGCGTGTTTGTTTGAAGTAAGTTAATGTTTGTATCACCCATTTAGATTTCTTTGCGAATTAGACGAGATCTCTAGTTTACAAAAAATAATAACAAACAAAATGAATTGTTCATCATTATTATCAATAGTTTGCTTAAATGTTCCAAATAGAAATAATAGGAGCAAATGAATTATTCATTTCACCCTTTAAGACAACAAATTGTTCGCAGAACTCTCCTTTATGTCGAAGCGTTAAATTGGTTAATACTTAGATATTTTTAATACATCGTTGCTTACCACCAAAAAAAAATTATTATTTATCAATGCATTTATTCTCTAACTATTAATCCGTTTTCATTGTTATTATATTTAATTATAATGCATCCTTTGAGTTAGACACAATATATAGTGTATTATAGGTTACTTTTGATTTGATGTTAATTCAATTGTGTGGATACTGTGGTGGATGTTTCTGTTTGTATCACGAATATATAAATAAATAAAACGTCATACACGTGATTGAACTCATGTTCATGCTAAAAGATAGTTTGCAAATATCTAATCAGTATTTCCATTCAAGAAATTACTTCTATGCTCTTTAATTCTTCAGCAAAATATTTTCCCCGTTTGGCCAATATAAAGTTTTGGTCAAGAATCACAAGTCAACCCACATACTCCTGATCTTGCTCACTCTGAATTGTTGTCTTTATTGTTTTCAATAAATTTGCTCACATTATCATTTGTTCTGTAAGCCACATACAATCCTTTCTTTCTCAAAAAAACGAGCAATATTATTGATGGATTCACCAAAAGATGTCAATGTCCTGTAACGCACCATATCATTTCCTGGTGTTGAGTAGACCTGGTCCACGACTTATTTTCTCAGACAGACTGTGGCTACTCATCGTTTTGAGGTTCAACTCAGTACACCTCGAACTTTACTGTTCAAGAACTCTTTCATCTGGAGAACTGCGTTTATGTGGAATAAACTTCCTGAGAACGTTTTTCCAGATGGAGTTGATCTCCAGGGATTCAAATCCTATGTGAATGGCTACTGTCGCACAGGGCACCGCTCTGAAAGCGCCTTAAGGATTGTCCTGTAGTGCTAGTGCCATATGAAATCTCCCACATGAAAATAAAGATTAGTTCTCGTAATTATATTATTCCGCCCAGGCCGTACAAAGAAACTGCTGTAACTATGAAGTTTTCATAACATTCGAACTGACTTCGTATATACTACAATTTTTGTAATAGACTAATAGTTTAAATGATTTATTAAATTATTCACTTTCATTTCAGTAGTGAATTTTATTGACGGGTGAATGAAATCGACATATTCGTCAAACTTGTCTAATTGCCTGGCTTTGTATACTAATGAGTGATTTTTTTGCTGGTATCTTTTTGGCAATACTGTTTTTGACAGATCACGCGTGAATCGCGTCTTGTGTCATTGTCAAACTTGTTTAGTTTTGTCTATAATTTAACCGTGAATCGAATTACGAATGAACAACGCTTGAAAGTTATTGTATTTTATCATCAAAATTCATGTTCGGTGAAGAAAATGCATCGTGCACTTCCTCCAATTCATGAGCAGTTTCGTCGGCCTACTGAGGGAGTTACTCGGAAGCTTGTGACTGAATTTTGACCCAGTTTACATTATTGGACATTAAACCACCGACACGCATACGTAGAATGGGGACCATAGAAAATATTGCCGAGGCATCCGCCAGTGTTCGTGATGGCCGTGAAATGTCGATTCGCCTCCGTTCGCAGCAATTGGGCCTCTGTTATTCCACTACGTGTAAAATTTTGCCAAAGGATTTGGATGTAAAACCTTATAAGATACAACTGGTGCAAGAATTAAAGCCACACGACCTCCCACAACGTCTATCATTTAGTGAACAAATTTTTATCGAAACATTGTGTTCAGCGACGAGGCTCATTTTTGGTTGAATGGATACGTTAACAAACAAAATTGCCGCATCTGAAGTGAAAACCAGCCACAATCTTTGCAAGAGCTACCGATCCATCCTGAAAAAGTCACTGTTTGGTGTTGATTATGGGTCGGTGGCATCATCGGGCCGTACTTCTTCAAAGACGACAATGGTTAGAACGTTACTGTGAATGACGCTATCGTGTAATGATTGACGACTTTTTGTTGCCCAAAATGGAAAAATTGGACTTGCCTCACATGTGGTTTCAAAAAAACGGTGCCACACGGCACGCGAAACAATGGCCCAATTAGGAGCCGTTTTCGGTGAACAGTTTATTTCACGTTTGGAGCCTGTTAATTGGCCGCCTAGATCGTGTGATTTAACGCCTTTGGATTATTTTTATGGGGTCATGTTAAGGCGCATGTCTACAGGGACAAACCAGCAACGACTGACGCTCTGGATGCCAATATTGAAGCATTTATACGTGAAATACCGGTCAATATGTTAGAGAGAGTGTGCCGAAATTGGACCTTGGGCATGGTCATCTAAAGCGGAGTCGCGGACATTTGTATATAATCATCTTCAAACAATAAATGATATCGATCGTTCTATCGATTCCAATAAAGATTTCATAAATTTTTTCAAAATGTTTGTGTTGTTTTGAAAATCAAATCCTATACCTCTTGGAAGATCACTCGTTATGTAGTGAAAATCTCATAATGAAGTGTTTCTGACATATATTTCAGAAGAATATTCAAATAGGAATCACACGTTAAAAGGTAAGACCTCGTTAGTCCTTAGCTCGCACAAGTTTCGACTTCTGAGGGTTGTCGTTCGTAGGGGTGCGACAGCTGGTAAACGAAAAAATATATTTTGAACAGATTTTTAAACAGACCTATGAGGTATACTTGCAGTTAAAAAAACAATGTGCTTGAGCTATTACCCGAATATGTACGTGTATTGCCTTTCATATATGCAAGAAACAAAATAATTAATGCTTTACTTCCGCACTACTTATCCGATATACAATGTTTACGACTTGGTTCCGAACAAAAATGGTGCAAACAATGACTTTGTAAGCTACAGTCATCGAAATTTTCAAAATGTTACAGGCTCACTTTTGGCACGATTTAATTTTTTCGAAGCTGTTATTCCCATTATATTTGCATTGCATAAACATTCGCACTATCAACTGATTTTATACATAATTATCAAATTCATATACTTTCAATGGCCATTGTATTACTATCGTTACAGCAATGGCTCAGTAGTCACAAACGTTAGTTTTTGTGTGTTCTTTCATAATCTTAGCTCAGCAAAACAAAGCTAATAAATAAAGTGATTGACATATTTTCCAATTTTTGTGTTACTTAAAATAAGAAGACCATTCGCAGTATAGTATATGCTGAAATGAGACGAAGCATTTTATCTTTTTCATCTTAACAATGTGCAAAATGAAACATTAAAAATAATGTTGCAAAAATAAATGAGTAAAACCCTGAGTGTGTGATTAGTGTTAATAAAATATAAAACATCCTTTGAAACAAAAACGAATTTTCATTCATAAACTCTTATTCATTACCAATAAACAGTAAAAACTCTAGTGGGGTGTTCTTTAGAACGTATGAATCCCACCATTTTGGTGAAATCAAAAGTTTTATATTCCATAATAAAGAACAAAAATACAAATGAAGGTTCACAGCATACAAGTGCGAAAAAAGATGTCATTTAACCAGCATCAATGACCGGGCGAGCGAGTCTGCTGAAGTATTACTAAAAATAAAGAAGCATGTTCCAATAAAAATCCTTAGTTGATTTGAAGAAGAAAAATTCACATAAGTAAACGTATGTTCTAAATCTCATACCTTTTGAGCTATGAATTGTTAAAATCTTATCATGATAACTCTGATAACATTCTAGATATGTTCAAACAATTTAGCACACACCCTTTAAGTTTTACCATTTTGATGAATATTTTCAACTGTTTTAATAACTGGCGTTCGCACAGGAATTTGCACAAAATATTTTTAGAAAAATATCATACACGCCACTGATTTTCCTCAAAATGAAAACTATTTTTATAATCCCTATTCATTTAAGGATAAATTTGATTTTTCTCGCCCCACATGCAATTTTGCGTAAAAATCTATTTTTATGTGTCAATTAATTCATTAGTTAAAAAAAGTAATCGTTAAGTGAGAGGATGTACATTATTTCAAAATTACCTTAAAAGAATTGAATACCGTGATCAAGAGTATTATCCAAAGTCCCCTGAGGATTTACAACCTTAAAGAACAGCATCTTATTCTAAAACGTCCTATATAATAAAAAAATGTTGAGTTTTCGTTTGATGCCACTTTTTATTTCAATTTGTAAAGATATGTACTATCTGTTTCATTTTGGAAATAATCTCAAATAACAAATTATTCAAAATGTAAGCTTTCACCAGGTTTCTTTTTAATTATTTTTCGTTTTTTTCTATGGACAGAAAAACAATTATAATTCATGAAACAACAATACATTTCCGAACTAACTAGAACGCCACTGCCTAAGAATTGGCTCTGAAAATGAATGAAAGGTGACTAATTCATAGAACCATACATTTTAGGACATGATTGATACAGAAACAAATTTCAATGAATGAACGAACAACAGGGGTGAACGAGCATTCACTTTTCGGTTCATTCTGAAGTTCGGTGTTAGATTCTGGTTGGTCTATCCTAACATTCCTAACCAAATCGGGGTAACCTGTGGATCCGATAAAAAAACGACTGAGGATACGCGAACAAGGCGCCACGCCTTTTGTTGGAAAGCAATTAAATACCATTGAATTGACTTGACGCTCGCGTTTGTAAACATAAACATAGTGTATACTAACCTTCCAAACATGAAACACGGCAACCATCTTGCGTGAGTCTTCTCAACAAAACAGTCAGAACGGAATCACTCTGATAATGTTGAATGGCAGATAGGTCATTGTAAAGTACAAATAAATTATCCTTGTAGGTGTTGCAAACTTTCGTTTTCAACTCTCTACACTTTATAGTTGATGCTAGATCAATCTTCCCAGCGGCCAACCTACGCAACATAATAGATGGTATAGAAAAATTAACAGCATCCCGTATGTGTGATTCTCCGTATTCATTTGAACTGCGGCAGTCTAAAATAACAATATTCTTGGATTCATTTCTCAGAAGCGACAGCAACCCTTCGTTCGACAAAATGTCATAATCGCATTCTGGTGTAGTTGGCATCTTGAATCGGAATGTTCCAGGAAACGCGAATAAATCACTGCAAAAAACTACACTTGCACGAGGAAACGATTAAAAGATAGTACATATCTATCAGAATTAAATGCAAATACAACAACACAACACTCGACTAACCATGCATGCACCTAGCTGAAGCAACACAGAATGACAGGACACTGTTGCCGCTGTGCGAGATAGGAAACCGTGGGCGGGTAGGTAAAAATCGAGGAAGCTGTCCACGGTTATTGGTGCGCGATCACGTGGGCTTTCAGCTTATAACCAGTTATTCATCAGTTACGTCACTTCATTGATAGTGGAGTCTAAAACAAATTTCGTTGAATAGTAATTGAGTAACGAGCTTGCTAAACAATAACTGTGAATTTTGTTCACTCGTTTACTAGATTAAGTTTCTATGTGGGTGATAAATATATTAGTAATGACGCCAGGCATAGAAGAAAGTGATTTCATTAATTCATTAAATGAGTCGGTACAGCCTACAACAATTAAGATATACCTAATAAACGCATAAACGCCTCTTTACCACTTATTGATGCTAATTTATTTACTACACTACAAGTTCCAATAATCAATAGATCAGTTCGTCAATCAATATAATAAGTACATGTTTTACGGTCCCTGAAAGGTTGAAATTATTTGAGACAAGATTTTTACTCAACTATCATCTAAAAACAGAAATATGAAAAAAGAATGCATGTATGAGGGTAATTACTCCCTCCCCCGACATCAACATTCAATACTGGAATGAAAGGTAGAACTGGAACCTCTGGTGAAAAATAAATCAAAACAAGTTCTATTTCCAAACACCAGACCTGCAACATTCTTCTCGACACGCGTTTCATCAACCAAGTAGGCGTCTTAAGGAGATGAATAACACTAATTCGTATTTCCCAACTTTCGAGAAAATGAAAGCCGAGGGATTAGTTACTACTAAAATACATAGATTTTCTTACTCAGCTGTCCAAAGATTGGCTGAATGCTTATGTCCGTTAGGGTATGCACAAACAAAAAAAAATTTTGGTAATTATAAAAATAATAATGAGAATTATTCTACTTTGAAGCAAGTTCCTTGGTCTTCCACCATATCCACCATGTATAGGAATATTCAATACAAATGAAAGGAAACAACACTTGAATAATATTGTGCTTATTGTTTTCTATTATTATTTTTTCTTTTTTCACGGCCCGAAATTTCACAACTTTTCCAAGTCGAAAAAACAGCGAAAAGTTGGGAATTTTGTAAAATTGTCACTTCAAAATTTGTGGACTGTTCAGGACTGTTCTCTTAGGTACTTGGGAGAAATTAAACTTTTTTGAAGTTTTCAAACAACTCAGAATTTCAAAGTATGGGATCTCCAAGTTATGCATGTTGGGAAATGCCAACCTTCTCCCGGTTCTTTCCCTTTTTTATTACCTCTCCCTTTCTTTTCTCTTTTTATTTTTTTTTTAATTTCCAATTATTTTTTTACTATTATTTTTTTCTATCTTCACGGCGCAAAATTTCCCAACTTTTTCCCAAGTCGAAAAAGCAGGGGGGAGCCTCCCCCTATGGCGACGGCCCTGCTAACAGGGTTCACTTTCAGACACTCATCAATAATCTCGGGTAGAAATTCGCGGGACATTTTTCGTGAAAATTTCTGCTAATTGTAACATAGGGATTCATATGAAAATAAACAATGGACTGTTTCGAATGGGACCTTTGTCACTGTTAATAGTTCTCGTGCCACACTTTGCTATTTCCATACTTTCGAAAATATCCTTAAATCTATTTCTGCTCCCCGAAATTGAATATTTGCTACGTGTTCTTTGATCCGAGTTTCAGTAGCTCGCTTTGTCTAACCGATGTATTTTTTCTAACAGTCATCACAGCTTATTTCATATATCCCCGACTTTTTGTTTTTCAACATTTTATATTTAAAAGTTACGTAACAATTGATGGAGTGAGCATGAATATTTCAACGCTAATTTTACGGTAAACTTTTTTGAAAAATCGATGTAATCTGTTAGTGTAACTTGGTTCATACAGAAGGAGAATGAAGTTTGTACCAAGAATAATGAAGTGTATTTTCGAAAAGTCGAAGATTTACGTTCGCTAATCAACTTATCTACTATGTTTGAAGGATACCAGTTACTTTCAGTTATGTCTCTGATAACAGTAATTCTCAATATCGTATCTACGTTTAGTCAAGGTGAACAGAACAAGCCTATATTTAGTCGCGTCATTTCATGTTCTAGACAATGATCAGCTATATATTTTAAAGCACTGGTATTTTTCCTATAGATAGCAAATTCTAGGCGATGGATATTTCTAATCGCCCAAACATTCAAGAATGATAACTTCTCGTTGTTTTCAGTTTCATATGTTAACTTATCGTTTGGGGAGTCTTCTGTTACGAGTTGAAACAAAGTTATAATAATCTTTATTAATCCCAAGAAACAAGAAGGTTTATAACAAGGATACACTCTACCTTAGATTTTTTGTGTGAAAAATCGCAATTATGTAATCTCCATATCGAATCCAAGTCTATGAATTCAAGTGAATTAACTGTTTGGTTAGACATTTAGCAATTTTTTAAGAAGAGAAACTTACAGCTAAGGCAATTTTTTTGCACCAACTTGCGAAATCTGTGAATTTTTGGTAGGTAGACCATATTATTATATTTTAGGAACTGTAGGATTAGAAACCTGTAGACTCCTGTTCAAAGTGCTTGGGATCAGATTTTGACACTTCTTGAGTGTCCTTTCACCACCCCACTTCAATTCACTCAAAGTAACATATGATCTAAAGGTCATAACTTTTGAACTGCAAGGTACTACAGTTTTCATAAAGAAGAAAATATAATTTTGGCATGACCATAGATATTTTTGTGTTGTCAGTGAGACAGAAAACTAACTATATTAAATTGTTACTAATTTATGCCTCAAATCAATTAACATACCTTAGCAACATAAATGACTACAGTACAGTTATTTTAAATTACATTTACATGAACCCTTATTTGAAAACTGAAGTAAATGTCATTTATTGGTGAATACCAAAGGGCCATTAACCGAAGACCTTCAGCCAATAGAATACAGCAAGTTCAAAATTGAAATATATAGTGTAATATTTGCCACTATAACCAACATGTATTTAGTATAATTCAAAATCATTATTACTAAATCGAATAAAAAATTTTTTGGTTTAAATATTGATAATGCTAAATGAGGAGTTATTTTCTGGATGCTATGAAGTTCGAGTAGTAACGAATTATCTTGGATTCTCTGTGGAAAAGAAGTACTTGCTATGCTCTTGTCTCACCTTAGGTATGGTATTGAATTCTGGGGTTTTTGCAATAAACAACTGATGAACTCAGTTTTTATTGAGAAAGTGGTTGTGTAAACTCAAATGAAATGACCATTATAAACCTTTGTTTATCAGTCACAGTATTTTAACTGTTTTCAGTTTATTTATTTTATAAATTGTTTGTTACACAAAAACTATCTTACAATGCAGGCTAATGATAAACTTCATAACACTCGACAAAAAAAATAACGTACTATTAATTTTACTGACAAAAAACTTTCATAAAAATTCCATAATGTTAGGAGCAAGAAAATTATAATCACTTATAAAGTGGAATAAAAAATTTAAGAAAATTTGAAAAAATCAGTGAAGTTGCTTTTTTTAACTGAAGCATACTACAGCAATAACGAATTTTCGATGATGTGTTCCGAGTTGAGTTTTCAATAAACACAGATTGGTTCAAGGAGAGAATAGACAGAAAGGCAAAAACACAGAGTTCAAACGTGGATATGTGGTTGTACCAGCTCCAGAGGAAACAGAAGTCTGCGACTGTGTTTTCAGTCACAGACCCAGGGCAGAGTTATCTGCCTGCCTAGGAACTTAGGGGACGGTATTTCAAGCGGAAATTTACGCTATTGAATTGTGTGCGGAGAGATTGGATAAATCTAACCTCACTCACAAGTCAATAAAAATATTCTCGGACACAGTCAAGCGGCGTTGAAAGCTCTTGACTCCCACCATGCAATGTCTAAATTGGTAGCAAACTGCCAAAAAAGACTTTCCTTGATAGGAAAACTAAACAAATTGTCTCTGGTCTGGATTCCTGGCCATACTGGCCTGGAATGCAATGAAACTGCTGACTCTCTTGCAAAGGAGGGTGCTGCAAGCCGCTTCAGTGGACCAGAACCTGTCATCGGCATCGCTTTGGGTTTTGTCAAACAAACACTCAACACCTGGATGGCAAGAAGAGTTATGGACTTATGGCAGAATATTCCTGGTTTGGCTCACTCCAAGGCGTTTATTCACCCTTTGAAGCTTGATTCCAAACAGTTGTTGGACTACAGTAGGGATGAACTACGATGTCTAACAGACCTTCTTACAGGTCACTGTCATTTGAATCATCACATGCTGAGACTTGGACTGTCGAAAGGCAGTGTTTGTCGCCTCTGTCTGGAAAATGATGGAACTGCAGAGCATTTACTTTGTGCCTGCCCCGCTGGAGACCGAATCAGGTTCTTTGAGTTCGGCAGATCCGTACTCTAATCATCTGACCTGAAAGACCAATACCACTCACCATATAAACTAATCGGTTTCGTTAAGAAGCTGGGTTTATTTGGCCGAGTGTGAATAGGTGTGAGCCACAATGAACTCTCATGGGTTGCGGTGGACGGTCGAATAGACCCACTCACTTCAGACCTACCTACCTACCCCAAAATATAGAGGAGTGTTGCCAAAATCGTACCGTCTCCTAAATCGTACCACATTAATTTTAATACTAAATAGAGTGACTTCAGCGTTCGTGCGGTGCTACCAGCAAGTACTGCTTAATTGTAGTGTCGAGACTAAGTTTGAGGCGTATGCGGTTACTTTTTAAGTTGTTGTGAAAGATTTCCTGTTTTGGAGCTAGTTGATAGTGTTTTGTAAACTTTTTCGTAAGATCGTAGTGACTGCCAAGGTACGTACTGGTGTTATTCATTAATAATTTGTAAAACTAACACTAATATTGAGTGTTTCAATCAGCCGTTCTATGCTTCCACGAATGTGTGATATTAGAAATAAGGTTATGTTTTCGGAGAGTCCCAATTGCCTTAATCGTACCTCTAATGGTTTTTCAAATTGTACCGGTACGATTTTGGAACCCATTAAATACCATGATAGATATTCGTCATTTTTTGTTTGTGAATACTGATATATTGCTGGGATTAGTTTGTTTCTTAAATAAATAAAATAGCGTACTTGATTGTAATGAGTTTTTGTGTTTCAGAATGTCAAAACGAAAGTATGGAACGTAAAATGAAGATGATATGAAAAGAGCTCTAGCTGCTTATAGGAACGGAGACATGGGTTTTAATTAGTGCTGTAGACAGTACGGAATTCCAAAACCGACACGCACCAAAGCTATGGGACGTCATTACCACCCGATGTAGAGCAACAGCTTGTAGACCATCTAAAAAACCTAGAAGCGTGTTTCTTTGGTCTCACAATAACGGACGTGCGTAGACTCGCATTTCAAATTGTTGTTAGAAATGGTATCCCTCACGCATTTAATGAGGAGAAACAGATCGCTGGTAAAAAATGGTATTACAATTTCATGAAAAGTCACAAGGACATCTCCCTTCGTGAGCCTCAGGCTACATCCTTGACAAGGGCTCAAGGGTTTTCTGAAGACAATGTCAAAGAATTCTTTTGACATTTTGAAAAATACTATTAATGAAAATAAAATTGATGTGTTTACTATTTTTAACATTAATGAGACAGGCGTAAGCACCGTACAAAACAAACGTCAGAAAGTGATAGCTGAGAAGGGGAAATGTGCTGTAGGGTCGAAATCTGGTGGATAAAGAGTTGTCAATACAACTGTTATGTGCTGTTCAAGTGCAGCCGTCATATATATTCCACCCCTGATTATTCTCAAAAGAGTGAGGATGTGTAATGGATTGATGGTTGACGCTCGACCTGGAAGTTTAGTTGATGTGTCAGAGAGCGGATGGATAAATTCAGATCTGTTCGTGAAGTGGCTTCGTCACTTCATTGATATTGTAAAGCCAAACAAAGAATGAAAAGTTCTTCTCATTTTTGATAGCCATTCCACTAATTTTAAGAACTTAGAAGCATTGGTAATCGCTCGAGTAATGCTGGAGTAATTATGCTGCAGTTACCAGGACACACAACGCACCAACTGCAGCCATTGGACATGCCATTTTTCAAGCCTTTCAAAAGTTACTTTGCCCAAGCGGTAGAAAAATGGCTGCGAACAAATCCTAGCTTGAGAGTCACTCAATATCAGATTTCACAATTAGTTACTGAAGCATATGGTGAGGGTGCGATGATTGAGAATTCGTGTAACGGATTCAAATGTAGTGGTGTGTGGCCCGTTGACTCCTTCATCTTTAAAGAGTCAGACTTTTTGCCAGCAGAATATCTCAACACAACTTTAGATCAGAATCGAGAAGACAGTGAATGTTTAGATGAAGAAAACTTGCTTGGGGGAAAATCAGACTCTTGATATTGAAGTAACCTCACCTAACAGGCCAACAAGTTTAACTTCAAACTGAATGTTTCGATCGAAGAAATGTCTCCACTTCCAAAACCATTCAAAAAGAGAAATTGATCTAAACTCAGATCTAATTCAAAAGTGCAAAAAGCAGTTATATTAACCAGTAGTTCCTACAAAAATGAAATTGAAGTAGCTCACGAGTTGAAAGTGGCTAAAGAGAAGGTCAAAGGGCTCCAGATGAAAATGCGGTCTTCATCTGAAGAGATGAAAGTGACCGAGACACCGATAAGAAAAAACAAAAGAAGGCTGTCGTTTGAAAAACAGATCCAAATTTAGTAATCTTAAACCAAGCTGGAACTTCTGCCCAGAGTGACATCATCATTGAAATCGAACCTGAAGATTGGTTTTGCTCGGTTCAATCGAGGACATGGTGCAGTGCATGCTTTGTGATAAATGGGTTCACGAAAGTTGTGTCAGCTCAAAGGCAGAAATTAAGAAATTTTTTTGCTCAAATTGTATATAGTTCTTAATAAAACACAGACCAAGAGAAACACTTTGTATCTAAAGAGTATAAGAAAATACTGCATTGAATAAAAGTTTCTTCAACCATTCTTGCTATTTCATTGTTGCATTCACTTCATTTTCAACTTTATCCAAGGTGGTATGCTTTAGAAAGTTCGAGGTATGATTTGGGCAACTGATTTCCTAAATCGTGCCGACTGCATCGATTAACAAAAAGTGATTCACCTTAGTCTAATATCACCATATCAGATACTATAATTTAGATTCACCTGTCTAAATAACAAATACTTCTTAGGGTTACGGTACTTTTGCATAGGTTCTCCCTATAAGGTGTAAAAAACATAAAATGTAAAAAGAGGTACGATGTAGGCAACTTTCCTCTATAAGGATTCCGCTAATTCATAGGGGTGCGTAGGGTTAAGGGAAGAAACATATTTTAAACATATTTCTACTTGATCGATTAGAGGATACTGCGTGATGAATAAAACTCTTTTGTAACTTCAATTTCACTATAACTTCTCAATCTCGTGGTATTAGTTGAAAAAATTTGACTCACATTTCAGAAATTTCATCGAGTTATCACACTGACGTTATTTGATTAGCAAGATGTTGAAAACGATGGAGTTCGACACATTTCAACCGATTGAACTCGAGATTCGACTTTTTATAAAATTTCTCAACCTTCACTTTTGAAGTTTCATCAAAATATCATACAGTCCAGGTCATCCACTCAGAAAAATTTCGAAAATTCTGAATTCAGTACAATCGATATATACATCTTGATAACTCCTTTCCGTTGAGTTTAAAGAATATATGCAACATCCTGAAGTGCCTCTTTGAACTTTCCTTTCAGATCCCATTCGCTCAGAATTGCTCTAATAAATATCATCACTATTTCATTTTTTATATCAGAATGATCATAAATATACTCAACATGTCAATCTTTATTTGTCGCTAGTATGTCCTTCTAGGTATTTTTAATATATCTTTAATATACCTTTATGTATTTTTAATGTAACTGACTTGCTATAAATGCTCTGTATATAACATAGTCAAATAAATATTCTATTCTATTCTAAACTCCTGTACCGAATTAGAGTTACGGGAATCAACTTTCTACCTTGTACAGGGTTTGAATGCCTTGAGAGTTTGCAAAATAAGACACCTTTTGCAAACTTATGAATACACCAGTTCATCCAAGTTCCAAAAAATCATATTTTCAACATTTTTGGACACTCCATTGAAATTTCAACACGTTTCATCGTTATCAATGTGATAAAATATCATAGCGTTATCAAAATAATTATCAATTTTGAATATTCTTCTATTGAATTTTGAAATAAATTCAATATCTAATATATCTGAAACTGAAGAAATAAAAACCTACCAAAACTACCACAACTTTTAATACAGTCTGTTACAAAGATTTTTCTTTTGAGAACGATGACAATTTATGTGAAACATTATGTATTTTCATAAGATCACCCTGTACATGGTTGAATTTGTTCTTTCACATTAAGTGGAATGCTTTAATTAGGCTTCCACCAATAGAAAATTTCAATGTTTATTGATTTTCAATACATTCTCCTCATCATGGTGAAACTTCTCCTGCAGAACTTTTCTGTAAAAAATCCAAATTTGTTCTGTAGGCCACCTTGTTGTAATGAAGGCTACATCAGATGTTTATTTTATGTATCTTCCAGAAAAATGAGCCTGTGAAATTTCTGGATTACTTTAGAAAAGAAGTACCATTGGACAAGTCTTCAAAACTTAATAGACAATCAATTATCAAATATTAAATTCAGAATGAGAAAACGGTAGCAGTTCATGTGCAGCCTACATGAATATCATTATGTCATACCCACATCTTACCTGTTATAAATATTAATTCGATCCAAACAGCAATTTTTTTCACCGTTACATAGTTTGAAATTCGGCATGACCCCTGTTGCTATATTTTCGTGACCATTTCTTGAATAATACCTACTTAATGAACCCATGCTGTTATTTGGTGGTTATGTATTAATCAAAAAATCAGAAATGGCACCTGGTAAATACTTCAAACACCAGATGAATAAAACTTTGATTTAATGTATCTGACACCTACTCTGTGTGACATAATTTTGTTATTCAGCTATCGCCATATTCAATTTGTGATATTCATAATTTTTCAAAAAGGATGGGTGATAAATTTAAATGAGCGAAATAGTTTATTCAGTTACCTTTTATGAATTTCAATCGAGAAGTAGATATTCTGAATATACAGGGTGTAACATACGAACGTTGAAATATTCAAGTGACATATTCGTGGTGCAATTTCAAGAAAAAAAGTCTATATGAACATATGTCCGGAAATGCTTCGTTTCGGAGGTTGGAAATGATTTTTCTTGTTATTTTTTTTTAAATAATTTCTGAAAAAAACCGTTATATGTATGTAATTTGGTAGCCAGGGTTTTTTTTTGCCGTGTGAAATCATAATTTTGTATTAATTTTCTTGTTACATCTGAATAATATGCATCTATATAGATGTATATTACTTACCTCCAAGAAGTGAAGTAACTGAAAACATTACACAAACTAAGTATGTAGTGGATCTCGTCAAAATAAAAAATTTTTCTTTTAAAATGTTTGTCAAAAAAGCATTTGTTTTCAAGATACAAAGTGGTGGAAATTTTTCAAATATTGGTTGGATTTTGTATCTTGAAAACGAATGATTTTTAGATGAGCATTCAAAAAAAGTTGTTTTTTTTTGACAAGATCCACCACATACTTAGTTTTTATTATGTTCTCAGTAACTCCACATAGCCCCAGGAGTTAAGTAATATGCACCGATATAAAAATGGTAAATATCTCTAAAAGGATCACCTTCAGCGTAGTTGAGGAGGTGTACCTTTTTTACTTGGAAAAGGTGTGGGAATTAGTTTTTTCCGTGAAAAGTACCAACAGTTCACTGTCAAGAAAGTTAAGTCAATTTAAAATAAATAATGACAGCGTAAGCAGCGCCCTCTAGATGTTACATAGAAATTATTACGAAATTATGATTTCTCACGACATAAAAACATTGGTACCAAACTTCAAGTTAATAACTTATTGTTATTAAAGTTAATGTTGAACACCCTGTATTTCAGAAACGATGAATTTCCGTACACAACTTCATAAAGACCTTTTTTCTTAAAATTGTCTCAGGAATAGGTCTCAGGAATATTGAAACGTACTTATGGTACACCCTTGTACACGACTAGTTTGTTCATTCATTCCATTTATTGAAATATGTAGAAGTTAAATTGAACGAGGAGAATATTTTGGTGAGAAATTGATTTTGCAGAAAGGAGGATTTTGGCTTTGGCTTCATCTAGTTACAAAAAATATGGGAATCTTCTGAAGAATGGACGGAAGCAATCAATTTCAAAATAGTTACTCTATACAAATATATTTAAATTATACAAAAGGTAACTTTCAGGAACAAACCGAAATACCCCCACATTTCATTTGTATCAAGTTGGAGAAGTAGAAAGCCAAAATCTTTTTCTATCAGAAATGAATCTCTTCTAAAACATGCCCAATTTAATTTAAACAAGATTCCTATGGCTGGGATTTAATCAAATAAGCGAATGAATATAATCACGTACTGTTAACGCTAACATTAGTAGAATAAACTCATTCCGTGACTTGAAGTCGTAATTTTATGAATAAATTGAGTATTTTTCACATAATATTATCCAGATTTGGTACTGAAGAGTTCAGAAAACAAGTATCTCATGCCGAAACATCGGATATCTACCAGTGAGGATGACAGTGTTCCATGTAAGTGAAATTTTAACTCTATCATTTCCTTTATTGTCTAGCAATCCTGTGAATGATATCTGTTTCAATTCCAGAACGAATGTCATTAAAATCTGATATATTTTAAAATATATTTCATGTGAAAACACAAAGTACAGTTGATTTATTTATGCCAATGTGAGTGAAATAATACTCCTCAAATAACTTGAATCAGTTTATTTCAGTTATATCACATTGAATATAGTATCTATAAAACAGAGACAAATTTCCAACATTACGAGGTTACCAAGGTTACGAGTGATGTCCAATCAGGCGGATGGCTCTTTTCTGGATGGAATCCAGCAGCTTCAGTGAATTCTTAGGGACGGAGCTACATACATGTGAACAATACTCCTGAGAAGGTCTGATCTGAGGATTATAAAGCATCAAAAGTTGCTGAAGTGTGTACAGGTTTCTGGTTCGCAACCGTGTTCCAAGCATTTGAGAAGCAGCCGTTGCAATTCCAGTGACATGATTGTGCCATGATATATTGGTGTCCATTTAAATCACCAAGAAACTCATCGAAGCAGAGAGCGCCATTGTTTGATCTGACCGTATTATATTATGTTTAGAGACATTCATCTTTTTTAGAGAAAACGGATGACTGGGTTTTCGTTGCATTGAATTGAACCTGGGGACTTTCACCCCAATATGCAACCTCCTGCTGCCGGTGAAGATGTGCATCCACATCCGATGTCCTGGAATCCAAATGGAATGTCGTCAGCAAAGCAATATATTGGATTTTTGGTGTCCTTCAATAAGTCGTTGATATACAATAAGAAGAGGATTGGAGACAATATAGATCCCTGAGGAATACCAGCATCGATGATGAAAGTATTCGAAAAATATCCATCGATGACCATTCGCAGAAAACGTTTCAGCCATAGCATTGAAGTTTGGCCACCAAACCTTCATGCCATACAAAGTTGAAGGCCTTAGAAATATCAAGCACAACAGCATTTCACTCTCTATGTTTCTCGATTGCCTTATTCGAAATATGGGTGACATATGATAGAAGGTTGCCTGTTGATCTTTGTTTCCGAAAGCCATATATATTTGCTTTGGAATGTAATAACTTCACCATTTGTTCAACCCATTACTTTGTGTCTATTATAGTTCAATCCTTCAAAAGGTTCCATATTCCATTTGCAGGATCAATTCCGTTAAAAATCTCACTTGGAAAAGGTTTTATATAAAGAATTTTTGAAGAATTTTGGGAAATTGTCCAAATGAATTCATTGGATATAGAAATATGTGATGACTGTCAAATCAATGATTATGTGTGGATCATTTTCTTCATGGCAAACGTTTCCAGTGTGAAGAGAGAGGCTTGCCTTCTGCACCAAATCGTTTTCGTCCTTGGAAATTCATCTGGATGTATCTTCTCTTTACGTATCCCTGGTAGAATGATATGGATATATATTAAAGAAGGAAGAACATGTTGAGAGTAGATAGCTTACTATATTATCTGAAACACTTTCAGTTTCTGATGCATTTTCATATAGTCGCACACCTAGAATAGAGATATAAACCTACCTTGGAAACTTTTTTCAGGCAGATTCCAAAATTCATCCCTTCACCTCAATAAAATAATTCTTGGATAGCCAAATTTTTCTGAAACACTTGACTCTCATCCAAGTTGGTGAGAAACTGTCAAAACTGCTGTTCAGGATATGGAAACTCAAATTTTTTTGGATATGAATTCCTGGCCACATCGGCTTGGAAGGTAATGAAGCTCATGTGCACCCAATTCGGGTGCACATTATTATGCCTACTCCAAAGATTTTCAACACAAGTTCGATTCGAAAAGATTCATAATAACTTCTAATACGTTTTCTGGTCTTCTTGTCCTGCCAAGAAAATCAAGTTTTCAGGTTTTCGCAGAGTTTTACTCAAACCATCTGACTTGAAAGATCTTTCACCAAATAAAATGATCGATTTCGTTGAGTAGATTGATTTGTTTTGAATTCCTATAGGTAAAACAATGCAAAGATAGCATATCTCCAATACTCGCTCATATTATAAATTTGTCGATTATGCAAGGTAAGTTCCCTTCAAGTCTAAAAATAGCCTCTGTTATTTTATTGTACAAAACGGGTGATCCTAGTAATGATGAAAACTACCGACCAATTGCATTACTTAGTATTTTCTCCAAAATGATTGAAAAAGTGGTTGCTCGAAGAATGGAAGCGTATCTGAGTCCTTTCAATTTAATAACCAACAATCAACACGATTTCAGAAATGGCTTCTCCACTGAATCAAGTGTGGCTGAGTACACATAAAACATTTTTGAAAGAATGGATCATGTTGAATATGTGGTATCAGTATTGTTGGATTTAACAAAGGCATTTGATATAGTCGAGAGGGCTTTCGTCTCAGAAAAACTAGAAAAGTTTGGTATTTGTGACTGCCTCAATGATTGGCTTCTCCTTTTCCTCGAAAACCAGAAGATTATAGTGAAAATTGACGATGTTTTTTCAAATGAGTTTGATATGATTCTTGGAACCCCTCAGGGCAGTGTCCTTGGTCCATTCATTTTTCTCATATTCATTAACGATCTTCTCAAATATCTAACTGAAGCAAAAGTTCTCATGTATGCAGAAGACACATGCACAATAATATCAGATCACTCAAAATTTGCACTTTCAGGAAAACTTACCAGAATACTAAACCAGTTCAAAGATTGGTGCTATTGTAATAAATTAATGTTGAATGTTTCCAAAATGGTTTGCATTGAATACCATATAGCTCAAAAACTACCATCAGATTGCTCAATATTATTGAATAACACTTTAATCAATATATCGAAGTCTGCAAAATTTCTCGGAACCATATTCTGAGCCATATTTACTGAAACCGAAATGAACTGCCAAAAAATTCTGATATTCAGAACCATACCACAAGGCATGAAAACGACTTGTTGCAAAAAAAATCGAACCACACTTTCCACAAAAAATCACCTCTGATGATTGGAGCGTCTTACTTCAATAGGCTTCCTTATAATAGTAACACGTAAATAATTTTCAAAACTAGGTTAAAGAACATTTCAACGAATCATTGTTTTTATTGCTTAGGGGAATTTGATGACTTCCTTTCTAGCAGTGTTAATTGTATTCATAATGTTTATTGTGCTTTACGCTTTTTTATATTCATATCAAGATGTTTTGTATAATTGTTTTTATGTTTCATTGAGTAATATTAGGGTTACATCCTCAACAATGTTTTATGTCCATGTATGTATGTGTATATACTCTATTTTGTCAACCTATCCTGTGAACTATTACTTTAGGAGTAACTTTGTTTTTGTAGTAGGTGTGTGGGTTTTACACTTCACCAGACACGTTCAATCCATTGTATAACGGAAAACGGTTTTAATAAAATTTGATTTGAGTTGGAGTAGAGCATTGAACACTGACTGATGTTAAACCCAACCTAACCTCAACTATCCCCATTGAAGTAGGAAATTTAGATGCTTTGAATTTGGAAAAAAAATAGTTTCCTTAATTATGTTGTATCCCGTTTTGTTAACGAGAACTGATTTGATTTTCAAACCTTTCACGTCCACTTTCTACAAGTGAAGACATTAAAACAGTTGAATTTGCAATTTTTGTTGTTTAGAAAAAAACATTACAACCAGTTCAGCAAATTTCTAGCGTAGACTCAGTAGTCTGTTAGTTTTGGGATCAAATGTGATATTTGCAATTCTCACATTATGGAAACGACTTTTCTTGTTTGAATTCAGTCAATGAAATTTTTGATTTTAATTTCAACTCGGAATTGTGCCGGGTTGACTAAACACGTTATCTTCAAACTTCGCCGCTACTTGATGATCAAACCAATCCTCCGTCAAAATCCAGCCCCACTCGGAGAGCATCACCTTCGGCAATCTTCTGCACTTCTGCAGGCGACCAGCAAGCAGCATCGACTTCTTCGTTACCACTTTCAGTTTCGTTGGTGGGTCAGAGCTAGCCGGCTGTTTCGCTGTTTTGCCGCCCGCGCACTCCGCGATCTCGACGCGCCACTTTCTTTTGTTTCGTCGTCGGTATCTTTTGTTTTGACGCGCGCTCGATTTCGGGTTGGGAAATTGCAAATTGGCTGTGATCGCTTAAGTTAATATTGACAGTTTTCAACCGGATATCTTTGATGCTCGTCCATGGAGCAAGAGGTTGTTAGGGGGTTATAAGGTAATAATGGTGATCCTGAATGCTTTCTTCAGTTCTCTTGACTATTCTGCTTGCATATCATTGTTGTCGCCTAGACATGAATTTCGGCATTCTTTAGAACAGTCAGTAGTGACGTTGTGGTAGAAATGTCATCATCAAACATTGTATGTTTCATCGATATTGAAATTCAGCTCAGTGAAGGATTGAAAACATTTTTTGAAATATAAATCTCAGTAAGTATTTTCTGGACTGAGACACTGGTAAAATCACGAAATTCACATAAGTTCATTCAAATTTGAATGAAAGCTTCAATTGTTTTCATCCCATACGCTTCATAAATATATTACTCCAGTATTAAATATTTTTCTCATTGATCCAATTTCTGATCCATTTACTGATGATTTTAATACACCATCATTGGTTTAGTGCTCACATATGACGAAGACCTTGTGATAACCAGTTTGATTGGTATTTCAATCATCTCATGTACAATATTTTATTTTTGGAATTTTAATCAGCCTTTCCCGAGTAATCAGCAGTTTTAGCCTTTCAAAGATTCTACACAGAAATAATAATATAATTGAAAAACAACTTCGTACTTTTTTTACTATACAGTCTTCAAATGAACTGCGATCGTACATCGTTCACTTCAGATGTCACGTAACTCATCAAAAACATCTAGAAGCGTCATATCGAGCGATGTTGTGTCCCTTCTGAGAGACCATGTCACCCTATCTACAAGTTTGGATCAACAAACCGTAATGAGTCTCCATCTGACGTTACCATCCAGCAAAGAATATTCAAATCGGTGGACAGGAGAACGTAGTCCTTTAGAAAGGCTCACTTGATCACCTGATATGATGCCATCAGATTTTTGTGAGAATTCCTGGAATCTCAAGACTCTAATTGGGGTGCTCGTAATGGAATTACACTATAAAATTTCATGATATGATGAATGACTCAAAAACAACACTTCATCATTTTCACTAAATGAATAGTGAATATTCTAACAATGTATTGTGATAATGCATTGTTTGTTCACAAATCCTCAACAGGAATATAAAACTTTCAATTATTCAGAAACGGTTGATTCGTTTTAGAAATAAAAGTGTTGGATAGAGAATTGAAATACTTACCAAACAGGTTATCACAAAACCCCCTTTTCCATTTGAAAAAATGAAAAAAATATGCGACATGATTTTTCATTTCATCAAGAAGTACTGAAAATAATACTTTTGTACGTCACGGGGGACGGAAAATGTTCACGTCCCACTCTATACGGATTTGCTCCCAGTTGTCTGGTATATTTATCAGTTCCTTCGTTTCATATCACTTTTGAGTGTTTTGTAAAGTTGAGAATCTCAATCTGTTCTGATAATAATAATAATAATAAAAATAATAATAATAATAATAATAACGGATATATGAGCAGAGAGGGTCGAAGAGAGGAGTTGCTGGATGTAAAGAGAACCTACTCATCGATAGATGTGTAACGCAGGAC